>ML423730.1:0-46426 GCA_005239525.1 Nicotiana knightiana
ATGGATGCAAATACGTCGAAAATATGCTTAAGAGGCGACGAGGGAACACCCTGGCCTTACCCAAGAGTTTTCCTCCTAAAGCCAGGCTGGCCCTGGCGTTAGGCAGGCGTTAGCCTTCTAAAGCCAGCCCTAGCCTGGCGTTAGCCTCCAAACTCCAGGTCCCTGTTTTGGTCAATTCCGAGTTTTGACAAGTTTAAGTGTTTCCCGGTTGGAATAGAAGTCTCCTACACGTTTAGGGTTTGTCCTAAACTTATAAATAGACCCCAAAATACAACTTAGAGGGGGATTCGAAGAGGAGAGAAAGGATTCGAACGGCAAGACATCAATTTCTACAGATTTTCTTCATTACTTTGTAGTTTCATTATGCAAGTTATTTTAGAGTTGATTCTTTTGAACATGTTTAGCTAACTTCTTTAATCTAGGGTTTTGGTAGAACCCGGTGAGAGATGAACTCATTGTGTTATTAATATAATTCTGATTGGCAGATTAATCTCTATTTGTTCAACTACGTTCTTGTTTTAGTTAATTGAATGGCCATCAATTAGCTGTGCCTATTTATTATGTATCTACTTGAGAGAGAGTGCATATTTAGGTAGTTGTTTGAACAACATCACTCCCGGAGTATAGACGAAAGTCATAACCGAGGGTTTAGAGGTTGGATTAGAGATAACGATACCTCGGGTGCAATCTAAAGTGAACTGTAATGCAATCTAGCTAGCGTAACTTGAGAGAGTGCGTCTAGTAAATTATCATAATTACTTGAGAGAGATTTATGGTAGATAGAGTGTTCATGATTGATAGAAACAACTAATCAAGCTATATGAAGTATCCGAGAAGTAAATTCACCGACGGGGGAAACCATAACCTTAGATCTTTATTACAATTGTTTACACCTTAGCGTAGTTAATCTTTAGTTTTAATCTTTAGTTTTAGTAATTTAAATAACATCAAGTGACAGTTGAGTATTCTAACAGCTTGCTTGATACGTAAATTCCCTGTGGGATCGACTCTGGGCATAATACCCCGGATTATATTTGCAACGCCCGCTTAGTCTTTTATTAGACATAGTTAAGCATGACCATGAGTACTCAAGGGGGAAAGGCACGGTACCGTCGACTGCACCGCTGATCGACTAGTTTTACCGCAAATAAGCCTTTCCGAATTTAGTGGGAAATAATATAGGAAGAGCGCAACCACTCATCAAGCGTTGCTATAGTATTTTGTTTGGCACGAGTGGAGTATGAATGTTGAGCATGATTATGCAATAATAAGTATTAAAACAAGTTATCACGTATTTGCACGTTAAATAAAGCGGTAAAAACAATAGTAATGATTTAAAAAAGTTACAAAAGAAAACAAAGAGAAGAGACATGTCAGTTTCTTCTTTGAGGATAAAATATGCCTAAAGTAAACAATTAATTGCATGTAAAGGGAAGAGGAAAGGGTGCAAGTATTTAAACAAAAATAAAGGCACAAATTCACGAAAAAATTTGAAATGGTAAAAGACTGGATATCCCCAGCATAGTCGCCAATGCTGTCGCACCCCCCTTTCCCCCCGAGCACTCCTTTCGGGGACTGTTTGAAAGGAGTTTATGACATGGGTTGAGACAAATCGTTCCTTTTGGGAAAGGGATTTGCATATTTTGAAGAGTCGCTACCTAATGATTTTAACAGTGCGTTAGGGCACCTAAGGGGTTCAATTACAACTACATTACTAACCATAGATTGGGTAAGGGCTTGAAATTATCCTAAGGGGAAGGTGTTAGGCACCCCTCAGGATCCACAAGTGTGGTTCCCGGCCAAATGGTTTATGTGAATTTGTACGGCTTAGCAAACAAACAAATAAAGGCTCAAATAAGAGGGTATTTAAGTCATAAGCATGCATATGTTTGAAAACAATAAAGAAAATTAGCTTTTGAAAGGATTACAATCTAAGTGTATAAAAGGTATCCTAGGTTTATAATAATATGGATCACATCAATGCAATACCCGGTAATCACTCCTCGAAGAGGGGCTACACGTGGTATTAGCGCACCGGTCATCATATCCATATTCTACCCTTTCCCACCCCGTGAAAGCAACTAAATCGAGTGTTGGTCTCGACCTCTATTGCATGCTGTTACCCGTCCCTTCCTATCAGTCCCAGAGGAAATTAGGACTCCTGTCCTAAAGAAGGTGCTAGGCAGACCCTCAAGTTTTAAAGGTGAAAATGCTAAGGTGACATATAATGAACAAGTAGAACTGCAGATAAAGGGGGTAGCACATAAACAGGAAAGGGATCAAAGACCTCCACACACAATGCACATAAACAGCATGTTTCATACACAATTAAGGTCCATATTCAGGTTCAGATCCTAAGCATGATATCTAAGTGATAACACAAAGACAAATTTACTGCATAACTCAGAGAGGAAGTCTTAATCAGGGTTGCCTACTGGTTTTAAGCATGCTGACAGTTGAACACTAATCACAAAGGACAATTCTGGTTTTATTTTTAAGTTGATTACTTAAGGCTTGCCTAGGTGTAGGATAACATGCAACAGTTATTCAGATTTGTTAACGACTCTAGGTTGTTTATAGCTAATAACATGCAATTCTAGGTGTTGAAGATGTGCAAGGACTAATTACCAGTTGTTTAAAACATGGGACTGTTTTAGATATCTGTATTTAGACTAAGTGCAATTAAATTAGTACGATCCTAGAACATGATGTCTAATGCAGCATGATGCATAGTAACCTAAACAGGATTTCTAAATGCACATAAAATCACAACATTATGCACCGTTTCAGCAATAGCAAGAGTACAACATGTTAATGTTACTTACTTAGAAACAGGATCTGTAAGTGCGCAGGCGTGGTGAGACATGACTGCAGTTCATTTATCCTAGGACAGGACTTCTAATGAAGTTTCAGAACATGTTTACATGGACAGAATCATGTAATAGCAATTTATTTTATTGTTATTATTTATCCTATAGGCAGGATTTCTAAGCGTATATGAGATGTTGAATACAATACACATAAATCCTAAGTAGCATGACATATAATGCATGGACACATGAACCTACACAGGATCTCTATTACACGGATAGGGAATAAAAAACCTAAGCATGGTTTCTACCCTTGTAATAGCTAGGCACACATAGTTACCCCTCCCGTTTCACTATCCAGCCCCAGAATTATTTAAAAATTATTACCGGCCAAGGATTATGAATTACACAACCAGAAATGAAAAATGAGTAGTTATTCTATAGGGAGCCTTCAATTAGGCCCAAATCCTCTAAACCTCATTTCCATATGGTATTCGTAGCCTTTCACAGTCCAGGTGTGTCAAAGTTCCCTAAGGACCTCAAGGTCTCCCGGGCAACGCTCACCCATACTTAGTAACCAGGAGTTAAACATGTGCAGTGTGGAAATACCAGCCTCAGTATGTCAGAGTTCAGAGGGAAATCAAGGTCCCAAAGCAGTGCTCACACTGAGGGGCAGAACTTAAAGGTCTAGGAATCAAGTGAAGAGCAGGAGATATAGTTCAAAAGGTTTTGACACAAAACATCACTGGATTGATTCAGTAAATAAAGAAGTTTTCTGAAAAGGTTTTGATCAGTAATGAAACAACTTGAATATAATGTAAAAATATTTGGAAAAGATGCAAACAACTCACACAGGTTCAACACATTCAAACATAGATTTCACTTAGGGACAATGGGAATTGTGGACACATAGAGCACACAACATGATGGACACAAGCTAGGTAGAAGCCTTGCAATTGGTTACAGGTAGTGGGACACAAACTTAGGAATACTAGTTTAGACATGGTCATATAGTCCGAAATACCTAGAGTATGAGATCAATCATGGTTGAAAACCAATCAGATAATCAGATTAGAGGGAGTGCTGGGAGGGGGTAGGACATAATTACACATAGGTTTAAGAAACAGATGTTAAGTAACATACAAGGCAATTATAGTATCCTAGGGATTGCATGCTGAGGCTATAAGGGAGGAGATACCCAGAACTAAACAACATAATATGTGAAACTAGTTGCAAGAAGGACAACATAACCATAAGTAAAAGGAAACCATAAGCAAGATGCATCGTAATAACCAGAGAAACATGTTGTTTTGGAGACTTTAAATATAAACTGGAAACATGCCAGTTGAAGACAGTAAATACAGAATAAGAGGCAAGTGGAATAGCTAGTCTTGGCTTCCAGCTGACTAGCAATAGCAAATAATCGAGAGAAGAATAGTAGATTCTGTGTGTGTGAGCAAGAGAGAATAGAACAAGGTCTGTGTTCGTCCTTTGTTAATGAAAGAGTAGCGTGTATATATTGTTTTTGAAAACCAGTAGTGAATAAGGCAGGAAATCAAAATAAACCAGTAATTAGGGACTGAGCATCAATCAGTACACAATCAGTATAGGTATCCCTTAATTGAAAGGATTGAGTTCAAACGGCTAGCAGGCAAAACAGCAAATAAGGAAAGTTCCTATATGTGCACATATGACATATAAGGAAACAATTTCAAATCAGTACAAGCATACAATAGAGCCTAGGTTCACAGACTCTAATTAAGGGAATGGGAATCAATTAACAACAAATAAATCATGTAACAAGGTAAAAAATGGACTAAGGTCGGAAAATCTGTAAGGTCTCAAATCACAAGGAATCAGGGATTCAAAATAATAAATCAGGAACCCTAAAAAACTAAGACTACAGAGAATCAGGGATTCAAACAGGAGTAACGACAACCAAAGGAAATTAACATGAATCGAATAAATCACAGGCAAGAGGTCAGAAAACCTAATAGTAAAAGCATGTGAAATCAAGGATTCTCATGAACTTATAGGTCATACAGCAAGACAAACGGGACAACAAGGAAAGAACAACAGAGGGTAAAACATCATAGAATCATAAAGCTCATACATATGCAAACAATATTGAAGACAAAGTCAGGTAATAATTCGGATAAGAGAGTAAAAATCAAATAAATTACTAAAACATAATAAAGACCCTAGGATAATGCTGAAAACATCACACGAAAATCATTTTAAAGCGGAGTCATGAAACCCTAGTTGAAAACGAAGAATCGTTTTAGAGAAAATCATAGAATTTCTTAGGGAAACAACGATATAGCTCAAAACATATACAGATCTATCATAGATCTAAAGAATTGGGAGAGTTTTAAACATTTAGGGTTTCAAAGAGAACCTAGAGAGATAAAGAAAAACCTCAAAAGGCATTGGTTTAACCCCCAAAGGTCATAGACCTTGCTTGAACAGGCGGAGGTAGCCGGAGATAGCTGGAGGGTGATGAGCACAGGTCCAGGAGGTAGGAGGATTCAACCCAGGTCTCTTGAAGACCTTAGAGATGGCAAACATCAGCGTGAGGGAATCACAAGAGGTAGGAGGATGGTGAGAGCTTCATGGTCTCCGGCGAAGAGACGGTCGGAGAAGGCGAAGAGATTCACCGGAGCCCAAAGAGACAGGAAGTCTCTTGAAGAGACTTAGAGAGATAGAGAGAGAGTTAGAGAGATGAGGGATCAGTGAGAATGAGAGGGTTTGGGGGGTTAGTCTATGTTTATTAAGGTAAATTGAATCTGGGTCGTCGATCAAAATTGATCAACGGCCAATATTAAATCAAGTTTGGACCTGGTATCTTTAGGGGGTTGGGCCTGGGTATTGGACGGATTTAGTTGGGTGGTTTGGGTTGGTTTCAATAGGCTGAAATTTAATTAAATTAGGCTATTATTTAAATAGGAAGGGGCTGATTGTTAAATACCCGATTAAATAGATAAATAATTTATAAAAATAGCTAATATTTACATAAAATTAAATTAATAATAAATATATGAAATTAAGGTAATTAACTAATATTAAAAATATAAAATGACTAACTGTTGAATTAAAATGGCATAAAATGTAAAATTAGGCTGTAGTTGCAAAATTATTGTAATTATGGCCAAATAATGCCAAATTGACTAACTTGTGAAATAATAAAATTATAATAGGGTTAAAATGATATATTGAGCTTGGAAATAATCTGAAATTATTTATAATACAATTTATGAATAATTATTAAATATAAAAATACTGAATAAATTGGAAGGGAATTTAATTAAAATATGAAAAATTACGGAAAAACACTAGTTATTATAAAGAGTGATTTTGAAGGTATACATGCAAATTTTAAAATAGTTTGAGAAAAAATTAGGTATCAACAACCCGACCCCTGGACCCACATCTCGGAACTCGACAAATTTTATACCAAAATGTTCTTCATCATCTCACGAGTCCATATATATAAAGAATGCTAAAACCGGAGTTCGTTGGACCCCTCAAATCGACCTTAAAGGTCTCATAATCTAAAGCCCTAACCCCATCTTTTCTACTGATTTTCATGAATTTAACACTGAGATTATGTTCCTTAATCACCTATAATCGAGTTTTAAGTTCCAAAATACTTACCTCTATGAAGAACACTGATTTTCCCTCTTCAAAATCTCCTTAAAGCTCTTTTCCCGTTCAAAAATGGTGTTAAAATAGGTTATGGTCGCAGAGGGTTTAATTAATACTGCCCAGATTTTTAATAAAATGGCATGTGCGTTCGCACGCTCCCAGCCGCTTTCGTACAATGTCCTCCCCACTCCCTCACGCGATCGCAGCACTGTGCACGCGATCGCACAATGCATCAATCACCCTTTCCCCCACGCGCCAAGACCCTTGTGCGGTCGTACACATTCACCCGCGATCACACTGCCTCCTCCCTCTCTACTCTGTGATCGCACCACTTCACCTGTGATCGCCCAGAACAAATTTCGGGGCCTCACCAACATACCTATGTGATCGCCTATGACACCCCGCGATCGCATAGAGGAATTTACACCTTGTAACACACCAGTAAAAACAATAGATTTTTCAAGTCCGTAAGTGTCCGTTAATCACCCGAAATCAATCCCGAGTCCCTCGGGGCCCCAACTAAATATACCAACACATCACATATGATCATTCAAACTTAGTTGAACCCTCGGAACACCTAAACTAACATCAAAACACCAAAATCACATCAGATTCAAGCCTAAGAACTTTGAAATTTCTAAAATCCACCAACGATGCCAAAACTATCCAAAACAACTCCGATTGACCTGAAATTTTGCAGACATACAAAAATGACATTACGAACCTGTTCCAACTTCTGGAATTCCATTCCAACCCCGATAGTCTATTTTTCACTGCCGTTCGAAAATCACCAAAAACTAACTTTCGCCAATTCAAGCCTAATTCTACACCGGACATCACAAAAATATTCTGAACACACTCCTAAGCTCCAAATCACCTAACAAAGCTATCCGAGCCATAAAATCCGCATTTTGAAGTTTTTTACCAATAATTCAACTCTCAATTGACTTTTCCAACTCTAAGGCTATTTTTAAGGACTAAGTGGCTAAACTCTCACTACAACCATTTCGATTTCAAGCTTACCAACTCTAACACATAAATAATAGTATAACCAAACTATGACAAGGCAATAACAACAATGATAATGCAAATTCTACGGGACGACCGACCAGATCGTTACATTCTCACCCTCTTAAGCAAACATTCGTCCTCGAACGTGCCAAGAGTGGTTCCAAAAGCCATCAACCGCCGAATAACCTTACCATGCACACACCGGGGGGAGACCCTACGTCACCATACCCCGCATCGATCTAATAATACAACACATTCGAATGCCACTATATCCAACCTAATCCCTACGCCTTAGAACCCAAATTTCCTGTCAGAACTCATCTACAATATTAGACACCCGCCTCCAAACACCGTACATACATGAATCAAATCACCCGAATCTGAAAGAACACAACTCACACATCCAAACTCTATGATACCCAGCTACTTTACCTCAATAAACTCCTCTGGAAGACCACAACAGAACTGCACCATGTGTGCCTAAAACCAACGAATCGCCGCTCCCTAAAACAGGGACGGGTAACCCCTAGATCATCCCGGAGCACAAACAAACCCAATAGCTATTAACTGACACCCTCACAATAGCTCTATGGAGTCAAACAATTTGTTTCGGTTCAAAACACCTACATCGAGTCATACCTAAAGGTATCATCATCTACCTGATGAAACTACGTCGAAACTGACTATACTCAGAAATGGCACATCCACCCGGGTCTCCAGACCCCCAATAGGTACCACACACAACCGATACATGTGGTCCGTAACAACAACATCACACACAAGGGCGAGCACATGAACAAATGTAACAAAAGATTCACGGGTTGTATCTAGAGAATGGTCTAAAATATGATAAACGTGTGAATATGAAAAGCCGGATTCAATTAAAAACTGAAGCTTCTCGTGACAGACTGAAACAATACCTGGGATCGTGGCATCAAAAGCCATCTCATCCGGTCTAGCTGAAAATGCATAAAATCGGGCCTGATCACCACCGGATCGACCTCTCCCTCTAGGGTGACCCCTACCTGCTTGACCCCCACCTCTAGATGCCTGGGCGGGCGGGCGGTGCAGCTACTGAGTCTGAAACCGCGGGCTGACTCTTCTGCTGATAAGTACCTCTTGCAAGACGAGGACAAAACCTCTTAATATGGCCCACATCTCCACACTCAAAGCAACCTCTCTCGAAGAATGGCACTGGGGACTGAAGGGAACCCCTAGCACCAGGATAACCACTGGAAGAACCAGGCATAAATGAACTCTGAACCGATGGTGTCCAAGATGAACTCTGAGCTGGCAGGGCACTGAAAAATGGGTGCACCTGATGCGGACTGTGAGGATCATGACCAACTGATCCACCACGATAACTTGAGCGACCTAGCTGGGCCTTCCTGAATGATCGGCCTCTGTCGGGCTGAGGCTGCGCCTCTAAAGGAACCCCACCAAAACCCACAGATCCTCGAGACCTCTTGGCCTCCCTCTCGATCTGCTCCTGGCGGCGAACCGACTGAATATCTCTGGCAATGCCAACCACCTCCTCGAAAGAAGCGCCAGATACCCGCTCCCTAGTCAAAAAAAATTGAAGCTGATAAGTGAGGCCATCAACAAACCTCATGATTCTTTCCTTATCCGTAGGAACTAGCCAAATAGCATGACGGGCCAACTCGGAGAACCTCATCTCGTATTATGTCACGGTCATGTCCTCCTGGCGCAATTGCTCGAACTCCCTGCGGGACTGAGGTATATACTTCTCCAAGAATAGAATGGGGAACTGACGCTAGGTAAGGGGCGCTGCATCAACAGCTCTACGCCTCTCATAGGCCTCCCACCAAGCGAGTGCAGCTCCTGCGAACTGGAAGGTAGTAAACGGGACCCTACTAGACTCCAGTATCCCTATTGTGGGAAGGATCCTCTGAAACTTTTCCAAAAAGCCATGGGCATCCTCGCCCTCATTACCACTAAAAATCGTAGGATGGAGTCTGCTAAACCTCTCTAACCTGCGTTGCTCGTCATCTGCCAAAGCTGGGACCATGAAATCCCGGGCTGGGGCAACCGGATGGACTGGAACTGTCCCCGGTGTCTGAAGGCCCTGAGTAGTCTGCTCAGCTGTCCGGGTAGCTGGAGTCTGAGTGCCTCCCCCGGCTTGAGAAGTAGCAGCAGTAGTAGACATGGCGACTGCGTGTGCAAGACTGGTGCACATGCTCAGCATCTGAGCAAGGGTCTCCTGAAGACTAGGAATCACAATAGGCAGTGCTGGTGCCTGAGCCTCTCCCGCTGAGATCTCAACTAGGGGGACCTGATCCTGAGCAGTGGGAAGGTCCACAGGTACTGCCCCGGCTGCTGAGCGGGCTGCACCCTTCCGTCTGCCATGGCCTCGACCACGGCCTCGACCTCCAGCTGGTCCTGCTGGTGTCTGATCACCCCGTTCGGTAGCACGAGTCCTCACCATCTGGGAGAGAATGAAAACAACAGGAGTTTAGTTCCAGAATTCAACAGAGTCGCACGACAGAATTCAATAATGTGGGATTTTTCCTAAGGGTTTTGTAGCCTCTCGAAGATGAGTACAGACGTCTCCATACCGATCCGCAAAACTCTAACTAAACCTGCTCATGACTGGTGAGACCTATTTAACCTAGAGCTCTGATACCAACTTGTCACGACCCGATTTTGGAGTTGTGATGGCGCCTGTCGTGGAACCAGGCAAGCCGCCCTTTTTATCTAAGCTAAATTCAATTTCCAGTAAAAATGCGATTTTTAAACAAATTTATTGATAATACTAATAGTCTGAAGTTTAAAAACAATATTTGAAACAAAATTAAAATTTCCAACCCCGGATCTGGTGTCACTCAGTCATGACCTGCTATATAAAAAATAAAGAATGAATAAATAGACAACATAGTCTCAAAATAAGTGCAACAGTTGGAATAAGGAAGAGAAGATGAGGTCGCGATCGCCAGCTGCTACCTCGACAACTCCAAGAAAAACTCTGACAGCTGCTCAACATCCACTACCGGGTCCCGGTGTACCTGGATCTGCACACAAGGTGCAGGGAGTAACGTGAGTACACCAACTCAGAAGTAACGAACCCAAACTATGGGCTGAGAAGTAGTGACGGACAAAACCTCAAAATTATACAATAAACAATATACAGAATTTAGGCATGCTAACAGTTTATCAGGATGAGTAAAATATGCCAAGTATTCCCGTATACTCTACATCCATCATAAAATATATGTATGAAACCAGTGTGGATATGCACATAGTGCTCACAACTCTCACACATCAGTCCACTCAGTACCGTATATGGCTCTCAGGCCCAGGGAAAAGTCCATCCCGAAATGTACATAATCATTGGTGACCGTAGTCACTTCGTACTGAGGAAAAAGTCCAATCTAGCACCACGAAGAAAGTCCATCTCCGGATTACAACACTCGGACAAGATCCATGTCCAGGGACGATCCATCCCTCACATAACATCCACTTCGGACACAATCCATTCCCAGGGAAAATCCATCTCTCAACATCAATGCGCTCACTGGGGGTGTTAAGACTCCAGAGGGGCCCTAGTGGCCCAAGCGCCATATCAAGCCAATGAAGGCATGATTTAATATCGCTGCGGTGTGCAGTCCGATCTCATAACTGCCTCAATAACAGATCTCGGCCTCGGGCCTCACTCAGTCATTACTCTTCCATCTCACTCACATGGATCACAAATGCATCCATCAACCTGAAACAATGATAAGTATGCATATAATTAACAATATTGAGACTGAGATATGAAATGGTATGCTATAACAGGACTGAGTATATGGAATCAAATAATCACAAAATAAGAGAGTAATATACAACCACTCGGGTCTTAGCATTTTCGGCGTGAAGCCTAGCATTTATACTTAACATGATTTCTAACAGGTTCACAATTACCACATTAAAAGAAGCACATATATCATCAGGGCATAATCACTAAGCGGTGCCATGGGATAAGCCAGGCCACAAATACTCGGTGCACGCCCGCACGCCCGTCACTTGGCATGTGCGTCACCTCAACAATAGTAATAAATCATTTAGCTCGGGGTTTCGAACCCTCAGAACCAAGTTTGGAAACGTTACTTACCTCAAAACCGGCTAAAATACTATTCCATAGTGCTTTTGCCTCTAAATTCAGCCTCTAAGTACTCCAAATCTACCAAGTTTAGATTTTTATCATCAAATTATGCTTAAGGAATGAATTCTAATTGAATAGTACCAAATTTAGCTCAAAACCTTACCCCCGATCCCGCGTCTCGGAACTTGATAAATTTTATACCAAAATGTTCTTCATCATCTCACGAGTCCGTATATATAAAGAACGCTAAAATCGGAGTTCGTTTGACCCCTCAAATCGACCCCTAAAGATCTCATAATCTCAAACTCTAACCCCATCTTTTCTATTGATTTTCATAAATTAAACACTGAGATTATGTTTCTTAATCACCTATAATCGAGTTTTAAGGTCCAAAATACTTACCTCTATGAAGAACACTGATTTTTCCTCTTCAAAATCGCCTCAAAGCTCTTTTCCCGTTCAAAAATGGTGTTAAAATAGGTTATGGTCGCGGAGGGTTTAATTTAATACTGCCCAAATTTTTAATAAAATGGCATGTGCGTTCGCACGCTCCCAGGTGCGTTCGCACAGTGTCCTTCCCACTCCCTCATGCGATCGCAGCATTGTGCACACGATCGCACAGTGCATCAGTCACCCTTTCCCCCACGCGCCAAGACCCACGTGCGGTCGCACACACTCACCCGCGATCGCACTGCCTCCTCCCTCTCTACTCTGTGATAGGACCACTTCACATGTGATCGCACAGAACAAATTTCGGGGCCTCACCAACAGACCTATATGATTGCATATGACACCCCGCGATCGCATAGAGGAATTTACACCCTGCAACACACCAGTAAAACCAGAAGATTTTTCAAGTCCGGAAGTGTCCGTTAATCACCTGAAATCAATCACGAGCCCCTCGGGACCCCAACCAAATATACCAACACATCAAATATGATCATTCAAACTTATTTTCACCCTCGGAACACCAAAACTAACATCAAAACACCAAAATCACATCGTATTCAAGCCTAAGAACTTTGAAATTTCTAAAATCCACCGACGATGTTGAAACTATCCAAAACAACTCCAATTGACCTTAAATTTTGCAGACATACCCAAAATGACATTACGAACCTGTTCCAACTTCCGAAATTCCATTCCGACCCCGATAGCCTATTTTCCACTGCTGATTGTAAATCACCAAAAACTAACTTTCGCTAATTCAAGCCTAATTCTACACCGTACATCACAAAAATATTCCGAACACACTCCTAAGGCCCAAATCACCTAAAGAAGCTATCTGAGCCATAAAATCAGATTTCGAGATTATTTACCAATAAGTCAACTCTCAGTTGACTTTTCCAACTCTAAGGCTATTTTTAAGGACTAAGTGGCTAAACTGTCACTACAACCATTTCGATTTCAAGCCTACCAACTCTAACACATCAATAATAGTATAACCAACCTATGATAAGGCAATAACAACAATGATAATGCAAATTCTACAAGACAACCGACCGGGTCGTTACAATTGGCACACCATAAACTATCCCAAGTGGCGACTCTGAATTTTAAATAAAATAATCTTGTTTCGATTGTCAGTTAAATTGGAAAAGCTCCCTTATACCCTTCTGGGTAGTAAAAAGGAGGTGTGACACATGTACTCTCCAATCCTATCCTACTCTTTTGAATTCTCAGTCTTTGCTGGCTGAAAGCCAAAGCAATTTAAGTACTGTCCCCTGGCCTTCTTGGTGTGAGCACTTCTCAGGGTTCATATGAGACCCTCATGAACTCTGAGACACCAGGATTTGGTCCATAGTTTTCCTTGAACTGATCATTCTTCTCTAGTGTGAGTACTGCCCGGGGTTCTTGAAGCCCTTGGGAACTCTGCCACACTAGAGATTTGGGCTCTGTATGTTTATCCTTGAGATAGAGGTGAATCATTCACAGCTGGTCACTGTGTATCAATGAACATGGGCTTTTTGGAGTTATTATGAGTTGAAGGCCTGGCTTGTCCAGGTATATTTGGGCCTGCTGTAGGCTTCCTATAGTTTATATATTTTGTAATTCATTTATTCAATTCTGGTATGTACTAATTATTTGTAATAACAATTAGGGCAATAATAAATTGGGAAAATGGGCTTATTTTTGATATTTTGCATGAAATGGGTAGATAACATGTCGATAGGTGTTTACTTATGCTATTGTATGTTAGATAACCTGCATATAGGCTTTACTTTATTCAAAAATATTCTACTATTGTGTGTTAGAAAACTTGCCTAGGTGTTTACTCTATTTGCTATTGCGTGTTAGATAACCTGCCTATAGGGGTTTATTTTGGCTTAAATATGCTCTGTAGATAACCTGCCTATAGGAATTTGATTTGGCTCAAATAAGTTCTGTGAATATCCTGCCTACTTTGCTTTACATGATTAGACAACATGCCTATAGGAAATTAAAAAACTAAAGTTCAACTTACATTATAGCATATTCGAATCTGCCTCTTTAGAAATAATTCTTGTAGGTTTAATCGATTGTCACATTTGCTCAGTTAGTATGCGTGTCTATAAGAACTACTAGCAGTTTCAATCATCAAAGGTAGAACTCATGTCTATAGGGTAATTACCATATGTGCTAAATAGCCATGTGAATCATTTAATACTTATAATGGCATGCATATGCGTATAAAATGTCATACCATGCATAGGTATATGCGTTCATAACATCATCAAGCCTATGAGGGCATCCCATCATATCATCTCAACCACTGTGGGAAAATCATCAACGTATAACACCGTAACCTTTTTCTATATCTCATATACATATAATATACATATATACGCTTATATAATGTCAACTGGTCATGGGTCAATGTAAATGAATGCAATGCATGAGAAGTACGTCAGTAAAATATCTCGGAATGTCATAAGACCATTATGCCTTTAATTAATATCATGAAATAAACTTTATCAAATTACGTATTTTCTGAGACTCATGAACATATGATAGAATAATATAACACATGGGGAATCAAGAACATAAGCATATATAGTATTTCTATTAATAGATTCATTTATGAAAATTGTGCATTTGCTCGTTTCTTTTGTGTCGTATAGATCATGCCAAAAGAAAGAAGGGATATCCTTAACATACTTGAGCCGATTCTCTTGACAATCCCAACACACGTTTTTTATGATAAAACACGTTACGGCATATTGAAGTGGGAAAAATCCGTATGATGTTCTTGAGAAATATTATACCGGGTTCCCTTAGAATTGCAAATCCCGTTACTATTATGCTGTATAACTTCGCATGAAGCTGAAGATCGTTACTTGGTAGATGTAAAACATCTCCATTTTTGTGAATTTGATCACAAATTTCGTATGGCTTTACTTTCTTAAGCAATCCCGTTTTCCATTCCCTATCTTTGTGAATTTTGAGAGTTTCTTATTATAGGGATGGACCCTACTTGCAAGATGACTAAACCAACAAATTTCCTTAAATGTGACACCTTGCTAAAAGGAGTAAGAGTCACATATTTGGGCTAGTGTGCTGCCACGTTAAAGTTCAAGGGTTATCCAAAATATTTATCCACTAATTTCTTAACTAATTGCTAATCATCCCTCAAAAATCCACAATTTATCAATTATCCACATAATTACGAATTATCTCAAATTACTTAAAATACTACTCACTTTTAACATACATTATACACCTTACTATCATGGTCATGTGGTACCTTGTATAGCACTAGTCCATAAATACGGGGTATTTTAGCTCGGGCCGTATTTAACCCTAAAAGGTCAAACTTCGACGAAAATTCATTTTTTTCGATTTGTTTACCCTCTCACCTTCACGAATTAATTATGGAGTACTTTCACGTATGAAAACATGGGGTGTAACATAGCAGTTAAGGATGTCTATGTTATTCATTTCTGTAAAATGATATTCAAGCATGTCTAAGTATGTTCTTAACTCTCTATTGAGGTATTTGATAAATATGTTAATATTTATAATATAGTGATACATGCATATTCATGCATTTACCACTGTGCTACGGCCGGTTGGGCAGTCATGCATCTTCATTTACCACCATGCTACGGCCGGTTGGACAGTCGTGCTACGGCTGGTCGGGCAGACATGCGTTTACTATTGGGCTATGGCCGGTCGGGCAGTTACCACCGGTTGGGCAGTCATAAGATATAAATAAAAGTCTCATAGAGAAGTATTATATATATATATATATATATATATATATATATAAGCAGAATAAGTATGCATATACGATGGCACTTTAGAGATTCAGGTTAATTCTTATATGTCTTTAATTAGTGTTGCCTTATTGTTATGTTTCAGTTCCGCCTTACATACTCGGTATATTATTCGTACTAACGTCCTTTTTGTTGGGAGAACTGCATTCATGCCTGCAGGTATAGATAATCAGTTTGGCAAGCCCTCATAGTAGACGACGTTAGCATTCAGCGAAGGATCGGTAAGACTCCTCCTCACTCGGAGTGCAGCCGAATCTATGAGTCCTCGTGTCAGAGTTTTGCTCCAGACTTATGGGTAGGCCAGTGCCCTGTCCTGTTTGATGTCTAATACTCTTCGAGGCTTTGTATACAAAGGTTCATTTTGTACAGTATGTAAAAGGCCCTGACGGCCCATATGTATTCATGTTTTAAGAACGATGGTTCATTGATACAATGCTTGCCCACTTATAGTTATACATTACAAGTTGTGGTAATGTTGGCCCATGATAGTTAGAAAAAAATGAGTTACAAAGTGGTTTACTAGGGCCAGTACGGCATCGGGTGCCAGCCACACCTCCCCAGGTTTGGGGCGTGACAAAGTGGTATCAGAGCGGGTTGTGTCCTACAAATCTGTGCCTAGTAGAGTCTCATTTATGGGTGTGTTGCACGCCGCATTTATAATTGAGAGGCTATAGGGAAATTAGGAAATGTTACCCCTATTTTGTTTCTAGATCGTGCCATAGAGCTGAGTTGTAAGAAGTCAGTATGAAGCTTCCACCATATTTTGTATGCACCAGAGGTTCAGGTATCATAGTAGAGCTTTAAGGTGTGGATGTAATTTCCACCTATGTGGAAAGGTGGTTGCGAAAGAATCAGAAGATACAATACGATATTTAAAGATAAGTAAGGTAAAGGTGAAGAAAATATGAGATACTCAAGTACAAAAGTTTGTGAATAGTCGAGACTTCAGATATAGTTTGGGTTTCAGTTTAGTTTACAGAGGAGACCATAGTGAAACTTTTTGTAAATCTCTAAGAGTTAACATTCAAGGACGAATGTTACTAAAGGGGGGAAGGATGTTACATAATGTACTTTAATATTAGGATAAGTCGTAGTAGTCCATATGAGCTTGAAAGGGATAAGACCATTCATGACATGATAGAGGATTTACGACTATGTTCTTATAAGACCCCGTAAGTTTAACAACCTTGATACCGTTACATATATATTTGATATGGTATTTTGAGTGGAACATTTTTGGAAAAAAAAAGGTTTGAAAAATATGATTTTTATATAGTTATTAATATTACTACTTTCGAATATGCTTTAAATTTTACACATGATATGAGAAATTTTATGAGATTTTCTTTATTGTAAGGATAGAAATCATTTTCTCACAAGAAAAGAAGGTTAAATTTTTACCATTTTAAGAATTAAGTGTACGAAAATTTGTATTCTTTATATGAGAGTAGGAAAAATTAAAAGTTGATAAAATATATGTATTTTTTTTACGTGGATGTTATAATGAAGTATTAGTGTATGTATTAATTTTATATGGTACCATGATTTATTATTTTAATATTTAATAGTAGTACTTTTGGATAAGGGGAAGATACTTGGTAAAGGTGTCATATACGTGTATGTATATTAGTATCACTTCCTATGACTCATCCACTCCAAAGGGTTATTAAATTAAGTGGATAAGGATGTTTAAGGGGTTGCCACATGGCATTAAGTTAGGCCAAGGCTGGCACCAATGTGCACATGAGTCATAGCACTTGATGTGTTTTACTTACACGTGAAAGGCAAGCCTTAAGCTTTCATGTTATTCTTAGACAATTTGAGAGATAGAAAGGAGGTTGAAATCTTTCCTTCTATTGTTGGGGTGGATAAGAATTTACGTGGAAACAATTAGGGAATTCAACATTGACTAGGCAAGTCTTGGAGCTAGGTGGCAAGATTAGAGAATTCTTTATCCAAGTCATCATACCAAGTAGGGCCCACAACCCATAATTTTAAGAGATTTCCTATACTAAAGTAAGATATATATGTCTTGCTAAGTAACAGATGGAATTATCAAAAAAGGAGTTCATATGAAACCTTACAATACTATAGTAGCGTGAATTGCAAATTCTAAGAGAGTACAGTACAATCTTTCTCAAGAATATCATGCGTATTTTTCCCTACTTCGATACGTCCTTAAGTGTTTTTCGTAAAGGCGTGTGTTAGAGGGATTGTCGAGAGAATCGTCTCAGGTATGTTAAGGCTAATCCTTTCTTCTTTTGGCATGATCCATGTAACGATACATAAACGTAATGCTATTCTATAAGTGATTCTACTCTTAGCAGTTAAGGATATCGATGTTTCCCGTAAAATAATATTCAAGTATGTATAAGTATGTTCTTAAGTCTCTATTGAGGTATTTGATAAATATGTTATTATTTATAATATAGTGATACATGCAACTTCATGAATTTACCATCTTGCTACGGCCGGTTGGGCAGTCATGCATCTTCATTTACCACCGTGCTACGGCCGGTCGGGCAGACATGCATTTAACATTGGGCTATGGCCGGTCGGGCAGTTACCACTGGTTGGGTAGTCATATATTTACCACCGTGCGACGGCCGGTCGGGCTAGGGGTGTGCATTCGAAGTTTCGAACCGGTTTATCGATAAATTGAATCGATTATTTGTTATCAATTTATCTATATTGATTTATCTATTTCGATTTCGATTCCGAATTTTTTTTGTCGAGTTATCGATTTCAATTTTGATTTTGTCCACTTCGCTTATCGATTTATCGATAAATCGATAAGAATTTTTTTTTTTTTGTCATGGTTTCCTTTACCCTAACTTATTATTTCCATTTTCCTCTACCCTTATTATTTTCTAATTTCCCCTACCCTATTATTTCCTTTCCTTTTCACGACTTCACGCCGCTTCTGCCTCAAGATTTTCCCCTGCGGCCCTACCCTCCTGCCCCTTTAGAGCTGAACTACTGAAGCCTCAAATTTTCTTCACTCAAAATTCCTCCTTTCTCAGTTTCTTCCACAGATCTGGTAATTCTCTATCTCCAAATGGGTTCTCTCAGTAAGTTGATTGTAATTTGGTAGAAGTTCTTTTGGTCAGTTAGGTAAGGAGCTGAAGAATAATTAGTCTGCCTGAATTAAATCAATTAATCGTAGTATTATTTGGTATGATAAAGTAGTGATTAGTCATCTATCTCTATTAGCTATCCACTATTTATACAAGTTTTACACATAGTATACATATATTAAGTAAGGGTACTAAACATGACAACATCGCTTAGAGCTAGAAAATTTTCTTATTGGTGGAATCCCGCAAATTTTCTTATTGGTGTAATCGATAACCGAATCGATAAACCCCAAAAATCGATAAANTTGAAACGATAACGATAAGCATATGTACAAATCGATAATCGATAAGTAATTATCGATAAGGGTCAAAATCGAATCGATAAATCGAATGCACACCCCTAGGTCGGGCAGTTACCACTGATCAGTTGGCCAGTCATGCATCATAAGATATGGATAAAAGTCTCATAGAGAAGCATTGTGTGTGTGTGTGTGTGTGTATATATATATGTATATATGCATATACGATGGCACTTTAGAGATTCAAGTTGATTATTATATGTCTTTAATTAATGTTGACTTATTGTTATGTTTCAGTTCCACCTTACATACTTGGTACATTATTCGTACTGACGTTATTTTTGTTGGGGACGCCGCATTCATGTCTGCAGGTATAGATAATCAGTTTGACAAGCCCTCATAGTAGACGACGTTAGGATTCAATGAAGGATCGGTAAGACTCCACCTCATTCGGAGTGCAGTCGAGTCTATGAGTCATCGTGTCAGAGTTTTGCTACGGATTTATGGGTAGTCCGGTTAGAGGCTTTATAGACAAAGGTTCATTTTGTACAGTATGTAAGAGGCCTTGATGGTCTATATGTATTAATGTTTGAAGAATGATGGTTCATTGATACAATGCTCGCCCACTTATAGTTCTACATTACAAGTATTGGCCATGTTGGCCCATGATAGTTAGAAAAAAATTGAGTTACAAAGTGGTTCACTCGGGCCAGTACGACATCGGGTGCCAGGCACACCTCCCCAGGTTTGGGGCGTGAAAAGATGATTATCGTGGACAATGATGGGTCCGACTCTGACATAGACCCGAGTAGGTATGGGAATTCGATGATGTCACGACCCAAAAATCTATTAAGGTCATGATGGTGCTGGACACCATCGTCAACCAAGCCAATCATTAATTAGTTGAAATAAATTCTTGTTTTAACATTTTGGAAATCATTACCTTTAACTTATTACGTAATAACTAAACAAAATCCGTTAAGTAAATACGATGGTTTAAATATTCCATTTTAGCAAATATATCCCAAACACATCCCAGAACCCGATGTCACAAAACTTGTCCGAGATACAAATTGGACAATGAAATTTAAAAAAAATGAATACAATAAGAGGGAGACTCTGTCAGCTGCGGATCGCCTCCGGATGATGCAGCTCGCCTAAGTCTCTAAACCATCCACTTCGTTGTGAAAGTACATGTGCAATAAAAATTCACAACAAGTGTAGCATGAGTATGAAAACAACGTGTACTAAGTAAGTATCCTGCCTAACCTCAGAGATGTAGTGACGAGGGGTCGATATGACACTTGCTAGAGGTCAATTTAGTATAATCAAGTGAGACACTAAGCATGAATGTCATAGGCAATTTATTTAAATATCAGGGATAAGGAATATTAGTTCTTCTTATGTAGACACCTTCTTCATTTCAGTTGACAATTTAAATAATAATCAGGGATGAGAACATAAGACTTCTTTCACATTTTACACATCAATTCTTCTTATTTTTAACTGGCAATTAAGAATTTACTTAGGCCAATAAACATGTATAAATCACAGGAAATACGCAACAATTATCTTGCGCAAGAAATGCCGAGGGTCGAACGGCGGGGACCAACTATAATAAATTGTGCATTGCCGTAGAGTCGAACAGCTCGAACCATAGATGCATCTATTTTCCCCGATCGCGAATCAATCATTCGACGCGGTCAACATAAAAATAATAAGGCTAGCCTGCTCACGAATCATACATGCGACTCAGGTGCTCATATGTACACATATTCACATAATAAATCCGCATTTTTATCAAGAAAGCAGTTACTCAGGAAAGTGGTAAAATTCTTCTTAAAGGAACATGAAAAATAGCTTTTAAATCTTTGTTTTGAAACTCATTTGCCAAGTTTAATATATTCAATAATATAACCTTATCAGGTATACAATTATCCACGGAGGAAATCAATTCTCTTTCTAGATGATTAAGAAAATGAACTCTAGTCTTCTTAGACATTCAATTACTATTTCGATCGTATTAGCGGTCTAATATTACTGGCAAGATCACAATTACAACAAATAAGGCATGCTAGTGGGTCCTAGACTACCCGGACATGGCATAATAGTAGCCACGCACGGACTCCCGTCACCTCGTGCGTACGTGGCCCCCGCAGATAGTAGCACTTACTTAATTAGTTCATCTAGGGGGACAACTCCCCCTCACAAAGTTAGAAAGGACACTTACCTCGCCCGAAATTCCATAACCGGCTTCCAAGCCCTTCCGACGACTCCAATGGATGCACAACGCCCCAAAACTACTAAATAACGGGTAAAGTAATGAAAATTCATTCTAATACTCGTAAAAAACTCAAATTATATACTTTCCCAACTCCGCTCAATGAATTGACGAAATGCCCTCGGGCCCACGTGCCCAAATTCCGAAATTTCTCGAAGATATACCCTACCCATAGCCTTACTAGCTCAAATATAAAATTTACCCTTAATATCATGCTCAAATTCGTGGTAGAAATCCAAAACACCATTTCTAGGTTTTCTTCAAAATTTCCCAATTTCCACAAATTTTCATGTTTTAATCCATGCATATACCTTGTATTTAACTAGAGACGAGTGAGATCCTTGACGGAAACCCACTCTTGAAGCTCCTCCAAATCGCCCATGCCAAATGAAATTAGGAGAAAATGAGCCAAGATCCTCATTTTAAAACATTTTTCCCAGGCCGATTTTCGCACCTGCGATACAGTCTTCGCACCTACGCTTCCGCAGGTGCGCCCAAGAGCCCGCACATGCAGCTTCCTTCTCCTCCAGCCGGATCCGCACCTGCGACCCATTGTCCGCATCTGCGCCTCCGCAGGTGCAAAAATTACATCGCCACCTGCGCTCCCAGCCAAGCCAGCCAACTTCGCACCTGCGACGCCAAAGCTGCACCTGCGGCCAAATCCTCGCAGGTGCGGTCACACCAGACACCAGCAACCTCAGCCTTCTTCAAACTCCAAACTTGATCCGTTAACCACCCGGAATTCACCCGAGGCCCGGTCCAATTACACCAACCTGTCCCAAAAAATAATGTGGACTTGCTCGAGGCCTCAAATCACATCAAAGAACGCTGAAATCACGAATCGCACTCAACTCAAACTTTATGAACTTTGAAACTTCAAACCTCCACATTCGATGTCGAAACATATCAAATCACATCCGATTGACCTCAAGTTTTGCACACAAGTCATATTTGACATTGCAGACCTGCTCCAACTTCCGGAATCGCATTCTGATCCCGATATAAAAAATTTCCACTTCTAGTCGGATTCCTCAAAACCTTCAAATTTCTATATTTAGCCAAATGACCTCAAAATAACCTACAGACATTCGAATTCACTTTCTATCGCGCTCCCAAATCCAGAATCACCATACAAAGCTATTCCCAGACTCGGAATCCCAAACGAACATCTATAACACTGAAATGCACTTCTAGCCAAACTTAGGAAATTCTTCTAAAATGATATCTTCCATAACATGCGCCGAAACGCTCCCGGGTTATCCGAAACCTGATCCGGACATACGCCCAACTCCGAAATCATCATATGAACCTGCAGGAACCTTCAAATCCTGATTCGGAGGTCGTTTACTCAAAATTCCAATCTTAGTTGATTTCTCCAACTTAAGGCTTCTGAAATGAGAATTTTCTTTCCAAATTAACTCTAAACTTCCCGAAATTCAACTCCGACCACGCCCATGAGTCATAATACCTGAAATGGAGCTCCTCATGAATTCAAACCGCTAAACGAGGCGCTAGATCTCAAAATGACCGGCCGGGTCGTTACATTCTCCCCCACTTAAACCGACGTTCTTCCTCGAACGTGCTAAGACCTGCTCTAGAGTTATCTGAAATCACTTATTAACACCTCAGGCACCTGCCCGTGCTACCAAAACTCATCTGAGTACATTAACTTGATCAAATTTGAAGATTTCTTCTTTTATCCATATAATAAGCTCAGAATCCATTTCCAACACCTGAAATTCTCTTTCGGGCATGTTCCTACTATATAAATATTGAATCAACTACCACACGATATACCGAAACATGATTGCATACCTTTGTTGAATTAGCACCATGCACTGCATAATTCATCATCTGACCACAATGACCCCCCCGTCCCCCGAAACCTTAATAGCCAAAATTCCACGAATCTGATGCTTTCAATGCACCTCATGATATATACATATATCTTGCTATAATGCTAGCGATACCACCACAACGGAGGAGATGTGTAGAAATTCATAACCAACTGCAGAGTTAACAAATCATTGAATATCTCCTCTTGACTATAATCGTCACCTCATTACAAACCAATAAGGGTAACTGCCCTTTAATGTATTTCACATAATCTTATCGCACTAGATCCCTGATCCAAAAAATCTCGTCTCACCCAGTATGAACTATTCAGACAACAAATCACCCCAAACATGACCAACAGTCTCACATGATACCACAACGCGCCAATAGGCCATAACTCGAACATGATACATAAAGGAATGACTCAGGAAGGGACTACTCGACTCACGCAACTAATATGAACTTTCTCAGAAAATAGGAAGTAAAACACAAGGATAATAAATATAGGAGCCTGACTCATCATCACACTGTTGCGGTGTGCAACCGATCCAAATAACATACCCGTGGCGACGTGCCACCCGATCCACACATAAGATTCACATAAGGAGATATACACGAAGTTGAATTGCTCACTATCACAAAATATTGAATATCGACCATAAGCACGCTAAGTGCATAATACCATCCTGGGGAGACTGATAAAGCCATATGCTACAAAACTCAAACACAACTGAGGTGCGATATATATATATATATATACATATATATACTCTGGATCTCAATAGCTATCCCACTCACATAACATCCCCATTACACGAGACCTCAACACATAAGAAATTATCAAGCCGTTTCACAACTCACACGGCACAATCATAATATTACATGAATTTGACGAAGACAGAACATCACCTGATATTCCAATACCCCTCCTTGAGGAGCTCTATACTGAAATTAACAAATCTGCCTCACATGAAGCCCATAATCCTGTTTAAGCCCATTCACACACTTCAAGTTGATTCTGCTCGCAATGAACTAGGTCGATAGCTTTTACCTGGGTCCATATTAACCCACTTTCTCTCATAATACACAAGAACAACCATCACAGCCGGGCCAAACACCCCACAATCCATAATCAACTGAACCGAACGCCTTCCAAGCATAAAATCTCAAATAAGCAACGTTGCACTTCCTTATACTTGGTCTAAATCTTCAACCAATCAGGTGACTACATGTCACGCTTATACAATCTTCCCGAGATCATTCTTCCCGTGGTCATTCTTCCACGACCTTCCACACAAGGCAACAAATATGCACATCCATACCACCAACCACACTAATGTTGTAAAGCAAATCAAGAATCCCATAACCAGGATACAAAGCCTCTTTCATCAAACATCGATCTCAGATGACGCTGAAGTCATCACCTGCTTACCTTAATAATTCAAATCCCTTTTTCCCTTGCTCACCCGAGCTCATGACATCCTTGTCAACGCTGAACCAAAATCTTGATCCTTACTTTTAATTCCATGCTGCTTACTGCACCTGATATGCCAATATGAAATAGCGCAAGAATTCCATCATAACTCCTGAATCACTAATAGGGTGAACACTGCATCATATAGAAACCTTTTACTTACCTCAGTTCAAGAGAACCACCACAACACACGAGTAAATTCCCACAATCACAATACATGCAATTCCTTAAGTAGTGATCTGAACCACCATAAACCTTCGGGATCCGCCTATACCTGACAGCCCATAGCACTCGAATGTTCCCACATGAAATCTATTACGACGGCCGACAAGCCCCGCACATACCAGCCCAAACCACATGCATAGTTTAATTACACTGACATAACTGATCATTGACGTACATGTGCCATTTCAACCATGGCTAATCAATCTATCTTCTTTTAATCATCTTCAATTCCTCAGGAATAATAGTAACTTCCTTCAACTCATAGCAACTCAACCCTCACTCACCCCGACTGACCTTGATTCACGAGACCATGCTGCCTAAATCCCGCAACCCGTCTCATACCCTCTTGAAAATCTTTCTACAACCCGGAGTTTATTTCTCTCACTCCACTAATACTATCTTGCACACTGCAATTAACATATAACACTCCAATTATTTTCCCTTTCTCATGAATTATACTGCAAAAGCTCGACTTGTAATCATACTGCTGCTTGAAACCCTTAAATGCCGCATTCTTAACTTTCGAATTTATTAGGACCACTATTGAGAGTCACCCACTCTGACTGGCTCCGAATACAATCAACTCCAAGTCTCTTCTAGCACATGAACACCCTCTTCAATGAAACACGTGACTGAGTCACTACCCTTACAACTCGTCTATGCCTTAAGCATAAATTCTAAATCTTTCAAATCCCAACCCTGGTCCAATAGCGCCAACTTTGCACACATTCTTCAAATCCCACGCGCAATCACCATTTTAATCTTTTCCCTTAGCTGTAATAACTTGTCGACACGCCGAAAATCCGCAACCCCATGATAACACAATCCTACGACCCAACTGCAGGTGGTGGAACTCCCTCACTTAGCCCGAAGCTACTCCTTGCACCACTCTATACCCTACTGAGATCCTTTCCCTTTGTTAGCATGATTTTGCTTAACCAATCCGTCTAATTCTTTCGAATTCCCCTATTAGCATTCCCTTGCAGAAACTTGCCAACCATTCAACCGCTAACCTATTCACATGAGATAACCCACCTGTGGAAATCACCAACTGACACCTTCCAACGACATTGTATTGCACACTCTCTACAACATCAATACCATATCCTGCGCTCTTCTTCCCCTACCAACTTTACTAGTCTGCCCGCTCCTCATGGACGTCTATTAAATGCGCTACAGCATCTTCAAATTCACCGCCACATCGCGTCCTTCTTCATTCCTAACAACTCCTCCATGTTGTATCTAACCTTACGCCGAAATAACCCGTATTTCAACTTAAGCTCGTAGACCTAATCGCCATCCACTAAAACTCTCAAACTTTCCCTCAAGATAGGCAGTTGTCTTACCACTAAACTCTTGTGATATGTTGCCACTCTCCCACTTGTTAATCCCATTCCTTTAAGCACTACATGACCTCCTTTCCTTACGCCCGACCTTTTAGAAATTTAGCCGCCGCCTGACACTTCTCACATGTCTTCCTTCATCGAATGTTGTCCAATTCAATATCATTCTTAGCAGCTCTTACACCAGTAGATCACCGCGACATCAAACACTCCGAGGATCATCTTTATCGAGCTGCCTTCATTAGAAATAACTATTCAGATCATTTATCTCTGACAGCCGCTTCTTCAATACTTCTTCACAATACTCTGACCCCATGCAACCGAAGAAACCATAGCATCGACAAACTTAACACATTCCATTCGATCAAGGACGACGATAACACATCACAGGTGAATACTCCACCTTACTTGAAAACACCAAGTTTTACTACTTTATCAACCCCAATCGGACCATTCATAATCCAAATGCCTTTTCTCTGTCAGAACTAAAATGTTGAAATCTCGAAATCACGCCCTGAGAAGACCTCCCTTCAAGCCATTCATCACCCCCAACATATGGGCAAGCATTCTATCATCATATCGACATCGCGCGATAACTAATCGTAAGCATCACCACTACCTTAGCATAGCCTTAAGGCTCTCAGAAACACAGTTACTGAGCCGAAACAACACATTATCCTTCTGCAGGGCCACAACAACAGCCCCAAACAATCACACATGGAAAACATCTCGCATCATATCCATAGCACCATTTCAATTCCTCAAATTCCCGATTCATAGCAAGCGCTTCACGACGCATAAGATTGAGTAGGAAGAAACATAAGCATAAGCCTTAAAGGAATCGAATCGCACGATGAGGAATCAAGAAAGGAAGTACTCCTAACAGCCCTGTAGCCTCTCAAAGATAGGTACAGACGTCTCCGTACCTATCCGCAAGACTCTACTAGACTTGCTCATGACTCGTGAGACCTAAGGGAACCTAGTGCTCTGATACCATGTTGTCACGACCCAAAAATCTATTAAGGTCGTGATGACGCCGGACACCATCGTCAGGCAAGCCAATCATTAATTAGTTGAAATAAATTCATGTTTTAACAATTTTGAAATCGTTACCTTTAACTTATTACGTAATAACTAAAGAAAAATCCATTAAAGTAAATAGGATGGCTTAAATATTCCATTTTAGCAAATATATCCCAAACACATCCCAGAACCCGGTGTCACAAGTGCATGAGCAATTTCTAAGAATTTATATAATCATTACAACGCCTGTCCAAGAGACAAATTGGACAATGAAATTTAAAACAAAATGAATACAATACGAGGGAGACTCTGTCAGCTGCGGATCGCCTCCGGATGATGCAGCTCGCCTAAGTCTCCAAACCAGCCACTTCGTTGTGAAAGTACTTGTGCAATAAAAAGGCACAACAAGTGTAGCATGAGTACGAAAACAACGTGTACTCAGTAAGTATCCCGCCTAACCTCAAAGAGGTAGTGACGAGGGGTCGATTTGACACTTGCTAGAGGCCAATTTAGTATAATTAAGTGAGACACTAAGCATGAATGTCATAGGCAATTTATTTAAATATCAGGGATAAGGAATATTAGTTCTTCTTATATTTAACACTTTAACACCTTCGTCATTTCTATTGACAATTTAAATAATAATCAGGGATGAGAACATCAGACTTCTTTCACATTTTACACATCAATTCTTCTTCTTTTTAACTGGAAATTAAGAATTTCCTTAGTCCAATAAACATGTATAAATCACAGGAAATACACAGCAATTATCTTGCGCAAGAAATGCCGAGGGTCGAACGGCGGGGACCAACTATAATAAATTGTGCATTGCCGAAGGGTCGAACGGCTCGAACCATAGATGCATCTATTTTCCCCGCTCGCGAATCGATCATGCGACGCGGTCAACATAAAAATAATAAGGCTAGCCTGCTCGCGAATCATACATGCGACTCAGGTGTCATATGTACACATATTCACATAATAAATCCGCATTTTTATCAAGAAAGCAGTTTCTCAGGAAAGTGGTAAAATTCTTCTTAAAGGAACATGAAAAATAGCTTTTAAATCTTTGTTTTGAAACTCATTTGCCAAGTTTAATAATATTCAATAATATAACCTTATCAGGTATACAATTATCCACGGAGGAAATCAATTCTCTTTCTAGATGATTAAGAAAATGAACTCTAGTCTTCTTAGACATTCAATTACTATTTCGATCGTATTAGCGGTCTAATATTACTGGTAAGATCAATTACAACAAATAAGGCATGCTAGTGGGTCCTAGACTACCCGGACATGGCATAATAGTAGCTACGCATGGACTCCCGTCACCTCGTGCGTACGTAGCCCCCGCAGATAGTAGCACATACTTAATTAGTTCACCTAGGGGGACAATTCCCCCTCACAAAGTAAGAAAGGAGACTTATCTCGCCCGAAATTCTATAACCGACTTCCAAGCCCTTCCGACGACTCCAATGGATGTACAACGCCCCAAAACTACCAAATAACGAGCAAAGAAATTCATTCATTCTAATACTCATAAAAAATTCAAATTATATACTTTCCCAACTCAGCTCAGTGAATTGACCAAAATGCCCACGTGCCCGGATTCCGAAATTTCTCGAAGATATACCCTACCCA
The DNA here is from genome assembly GCA_005239525.1 of Nicotiana knightiana. Lineage (NCBI taxonomy): Eukaryota > Viridiplantae > Streptophyta > Magnoliopsida > Solanales > Solanaceae > Nicotiana > Nicotiana knightiana. Next base: position 29,024 of record ML423730.1, read on the forward strand.
TAGCCTTACTTGCTCAAATATACAATTTACCCTTAATATCATGCTCAAATTCGTGGTAGAATCCAAAATACCATTTCTAGGTTTTCTTCAAAATTTCCCAATTTCCACAATTTTTCATGTTTTAATCCATGCATATACCTTGTATTTAACTTGAGATGAGTGAGATCCTTGATGAAAACCCACTCTTGAAGCTCCTCCAAATCGCCCATGCCAAATGAAATTAGAAGAAAATGAGCCAAGATCCTCGTTTTAAAATATTTTTGCCAGGCCGGTTTTCGCACCTGCGATACAATCTTCGCACCTGCGCTTCCGCATGTGCACCCAAGAGCCCGCACTTGCGGCTTCCTTCTCCTCCAGCCAGATCCGCACCTTCGGCCCATTTTTTGCATCTACGCCTCCGCAGGTGCAGAAATTACATCGCACTTGCGCTCCCAGCCAAGCCAGCCAACTTCGCACCTGCGGCGCCACACCTGCGGCCAAATCCTCGCAGGTGCGGTCACACCAGACACCAGCAACCTCAGCCTTCTTCAAACTCCAAACTTGATCCATTAACCACCTGGAATTCACTCGGGGCCCCCGTCCAATTACACCAACCTGCCCCAAAACATAATGCAGACTTGCTTGAGGCCTCAAATCACATCAAAGAACGTCGAAATCACGAATCGACCCAACTCAAACTATATAATCTTTGAAATTTCAAACCTCCACATTCGATGCCGAAACCTATCAAATCATGTCCGACTGACCTCAAATTTTGCACACAAGTCATATTTGAAATTGTGGACCTACTCCAACTTCCGGAATCGCATTCCGACCCCGATATCAAAATTTCCACTTCTGGTCGGATTCCTCAAAACCTTCAAATTTCTATCTTTAGCCAAATGACTTCAAAATGACCTACGGACATCCGAATTCACTTCCGATCGCGCTCCCAAATCCAGAATCACCATACGAAGCTATTCTCAGACTAGAAATCCCAAACGGACATCTATAACACTGAAATGCACTTCTAGCCAAACTTAGGAAATTCTTCTAAAATGCTATCTTCCATAACATGCGCCGAAACGCTCCCGGGTAATCCGAAACCCGATTCAAACATACGCCCAGGTTTGAAATCATTGTACGAACCTGAAGGAACCTTCAAATCATGATTCGGAGGTCGTTTACTCAAAATTCCAATCTTAGTTGATTTCTCCAACTTAAGGCTTCTGAAATGAGAATTTTCTTTCCAAATTAACTCTAAATTTCCCGAAATTCAACTCCGACCACGCCCATGAGTCATAATACCTAAAATGGAGCTGCTCATGACTTCAAACTACTGAACGACGTGCTAGAGCTCAAAACGACAGGTCGGGTCGTTACATAGTGGTTCACTCGGGTAGAGGTGAGAACTGAGGGGTCTACCCAAAACATCGTCATCCCCTTGGACTATAATTTGTTAGTTAACTCGGATAGCGTGGTCCCAACTTTGGCTCCCCTCTGTACGGGCACCGAGAATAGGACTTTGCAGACACTGAAGGACGCAGACCTGTCGTTAGGCATTTCTAGGATGGCCCTACGAGTAAGTTATCTTTTTTTGGTATCTTTTACTTTTCTTTAGATTATTCGTCTTTGCTTACTGTTTTATACTTACTTATCAGACTCTCATTATGGATATCGAGAGGGCCCGCTGAGAAGAGAAGAAGAAGGCTCTCTATAAAAGAATGGAGTCTAAGTATAGGGAGTATCCGACCAAGCATCGTGCACTGAGAAGCATACTCGGCGAGGATGGTTAGTTCCAGACTCTCCGGGACGAGCTGAAGTAGAAGGATAATGATCTGAAGTAGAAGGACGATGATCTTGTGAGAGCTATCGACAAGTGCAGCGTGCTCGAAGGAACGTTGAGATCCAAAGAGCACGAACTTGAGGTGAACAAGGGGGTTATGGACGAGTGCGTCGACCTCCAGGCTCAGGTGGCCTCCTTGCGGGATGAGCTCGAGCAGAGTGAAGCTAGAGCAAATGGTTTGAATGATGAGTTGGCCGCAAAAATGACGGAGTTGGACAGAGTCGAGAAAGCCAGAACGACTGTTGTGGCGGAGGTGGAGACATTAGCGAGTTCCATCAGTATCTTCAGATCTGAGCGTGCAAATGAAGTGAAGACATCTGCACTTAAGAAGGCGAGACTCGAAGAACAAATTGGTGGCCTTAAAATAGAGGTCTTGGACCTGAACGAGCAGATTGTCGTCCTCAAGGCCAAGAAGGTGCAATAGCTGGATCAACCGTCTTCCTCCCATTCTTCTACTTATCCCAATGTTCCACGGGTTTCATTCGAGAAGTGAGTTCATGTTGAGGCTCATCTAGATATATTCAGGGACTTGATGACAGATGAGAAATCTTCTAAGGCGGAATTTGAGGATGCTCGTGTTAAGGCACATGCAGCTCGGGACACTTGTGGCTATGATCTCGGTACAACCGGGGAGGGTGATGATCAAGATAATTTGGAAGGGCTCGATCCAGGTGCTTGGTATGATGATGAATACTCCAATAGCGAGGGCGCTGGCGATGATGGCGATGGGGGTGATGCTGCCGAGTAGTGTACTTGCTTTGTATTTTTGTTGTTCCTTTTTTTTTGCGGGCACCTGTTTGGCCCTTGGGAGATATATTTTGGAATGATAGTACTTTTGTTGTTTGTACTTGAACTTCTTATTTTTTCTTTGGATGTTTCCTTAATTTACTGCCTTGATTGTGATTCACTTAGGCCGATTGTAAGTTGAGCTCGTGCGAGGTCGAATCGTTACTTAATTAGTTCGAGCCAAGTTGTATGTAAGTGTCTTAATTAATTCGAGTGGGGTCGAATATGAGTCGATTCGAACGAGGTCGAATGTAAGAAGATTTGAGCAAGGTCGAATGTCGACTTATAAATTAATTTGAACGAGGTCGAATATAATTTGATTCGAGAAAAGTCAAATGTTGACTTATAAATTAATTCGAATGAGGTCGAATGTAAGTCGATTCGAGCAGGGTCGAATGGTGACTTATAAAATAACCCGAACGAGGTCAAATGTAAGTCGATTCGAGCAAGGTCGAATGTTAACTTATAAATTAATTTGAACGAGGTCAAATGTAATTCGATTCGAGCGGGGTCGAATGACGACTTATAAATTAACCTGAACGAGGTCGAATGTAAGTCGATTCGAGCAAGGTCGAATGTTGACTTATAAATTAATTCGAACGAGGTCGAATGTAAGTCGATTCGAGAAAGGTCGAATGTTGACTTATAAATTAATTCAAACGAGGTCGAATGTAAGTCGATTCGAACAAGGTCGAATATTGACTTATAAATTAATTCGAACGAGGTCAAATGTAAGTCGATTCGAGCAAGGTCTAATGTTGACTTATAAATTAATTCGAACGAGGTCGAATGTTATTTCCTGGATTGGCGTAATGTGTTACCTTGGTGGAGACACGTAAACATCATATGTTTGCATATTTTTCTTTGTTTATACATTCATTAGAGAAATTTACATGTTTTTTCTATGTTCGCACATACATTGGAGAAGTCTCAATCTATCTAGTCCCTTCATTGGTCGACCTAGAGAAGTAGTTGAGGGGTCGAGCGATGAACTTAACTTCGAGATGCCCTCTTCGTCGCCTTATTAAAAAACTCCCCGAGAAAACCCAATTGGGACAAAACTCGGGTGGGGGGAAAAGAGTAAGACATGGAGGATGTCTTATCCTTAGAAGTTGAAGTATTTGAGGTGAGCGACGTTCCAATTGTTTGGTAGTAATTTTCCCTCCATTTTTTCTAGTTGGAACGACCCTTTGCTTACTATCACCGTAATTTGTACGGGCCGTCCCAATTGATCCCCAGTTTGCCTTACCGTGGATCCTTACTCGCCTGTGTTTTGGCCTTGAGTACATAGTCCCCGACTTTGAGTGGCCTGGCCTTGGATTTTTTGTTGTAGTACCGCTCTGCTTGTTGTTTTTGGGCTACCATTCTTATGTAAGCCATGTCTCTTCGTTCTTCGGCCTCGTCGAGGTCTTGCCTTATACTTCCATCGTTGCTTGGTCTGCTCACGTTTTAATATCTTAGGCTTGGTTCTCCAACCTCAACCGGTATCACTGTATCAGTCCCACAAACTAGTGAGTATGGTGTTTCCCCTGTGCTTGTCTTTGGCGTGGTGCGGTATGCCCACAGTACTTCTGGCAGCATCTCTGGCCACAATCCCTTGGCATTTTCGAGTTTATTTTTCATGATATTCAATATCATTTTGTTGGAGGATTCAGCTTGTCCGTTGCCAGCGGGGTGATATGGCGTGAAGAGTATTATTTTGATGTGCCATTTCTCAAAGAACTCGGTGACCTTTCTCCCAGTGAATTGAGGTCCGTTGTCACAACTATTTTCTTTGGGGATGCCGAAGTGGCATACGATGTTCCTCTATATCAAGGCGATCACCTCTTGTTCGTGTATTTGGGCGAATGCATATTCTTCCACCCATTTAGAAAAATAGTCAGATAAAACCAAAACGAAGCGGTATGTCGTCCTGCTAGAAGGGGGCCGACAATATCCATTCCCCATTTAATGAAGGTCTAAGACGACGTGACTACGTGGAGGTGCTCACCCGCTTGGTGGATCATGGGGGCGTGCTTTTGGCATGGTTCACATTTTTTAACAAAATCAACTGCTTCCTTTTTCATTGTGTCCCAGTAGTACCCTGCTCGTATGAGACATCTGAGTAGGGCTCGATTGCCGGTGTGGGCCCTATAGTGACTCTAGTGGACCTCTCCTAGGACGCGCCGTGTCTGGTTTGGTCCCAAACATTTTGCTAGAGGTCTGCCATACGTCTTTTTGTATAGGTCGTTGTTGATGATGTTATACCTGGTTGCTTGCATTTGAAGCTTTTTGGCTTCTTTTTTGTCGTTTGGGAGCACATCGTCCTGCAGTTAGGCGACGATACGGTTGCGCTAGTCCCAAGTTAATTTAATAGTGCGTACCTCAATTTGGCCGATGGTTGAGTGGAGGAGTGTGACCACGTTATCTTTTCTGTTTATGCTTTTGGTGGCTACCGCCAATTTGGCAGGGTCGTCCGCCTCGACGTTCTACGCTTGAGGTATCTAGTCGAGCTGACATTTGTCGAATTCGGGCAGTAACTTGCATATCTCGGCCTGATACTTTTGTATCCTTTGTTCTTTGATTTGGAAAGTCCATGTGGATTGATTGACGACGAGTTGTGAGTCACATCGAAGGACTACCCGACGTGCTCTGTACTTGAGGGCCAGTTTTAAACATGCAATCACAGCCTCATACTCGGTCTCTTTATTAGTCATGTTGGGACACCGTATGGACTGGCAAATTATCTCGCATGTTGGGACCTCGAGTACAAGTCCAATTCCAGACCTTGACGCGTTAGAGGCGCCATCGGTGTACATAATCCATAGGTCGTGTATCTTGGGGGAAGTACCAGTGGCTTCCCTTTCGACCTCACACATTATTTTAGCGTTGAAGTCAGCAAGTACTTGTGACTTTATCGTTATTTGTTGTTGATAGGTTATATCGTGTTTGCTCAATTCAATGGCCCATTTGACCAACCTACCCGGCATCTCAGGTTTGTGTCGGATACTCCTCAGAGGAAAGGTCGTGACCACCGAGATGGGGTGACATTGGAAATAAGGTCTAAGCTTTCGTGAAGCTACGACCTAAGCCAAGGCTAGCTTTTATAGGTGAGGGTACCTCGTTTCGGCGTCGACCAAGGTCTTGCTAATGTAGTAGATTGTAGATTGCGTACCTTTATTTTCTCAGACCAGGACTGCGCTTACTACAACATTGGACACGGCCAGGTAGATTAGAAGGCGCTCTCTGGGTTCTGCCTTAGCAAGCAATGAGGCGAAGATAAGTATGCCTTTAGTTCTTTCAGGGCGTCAACGCACTCAGAATTCCATTGGAGTCCGTTGTCCTTTTTGAGTATGCCGAAGAACTTGTGGTATCTATCAGAGGATCGTGAGATGAACCTCGATAGGTCTGCTATACGACCGGGGGGTAGAGTGGGTTGATTTCAATTTGTGTGTTGCTATTTCCTTCGGTATGCCCGACATATCTGCATGAGAGAAAGCAAACAAGTCCGCATTGTTAGTCAAAAATTGATGAAATTTACCTGGTTATTGGAGTGTGGCCGATATAAGCCTTTTTTATGTGGTCGCTCTTAACATGATGAATGGGGTTGAGATCTTCCAAATTCGATCTCGTAGCCTCCACGACTTCAGGGTCCTTGGTGGCATCTTTCCCCTTGTCGTCATCTGACCTCGACCTCGTTAATTGCTATGCTTCTATGCCTTTGCCTTTCAACTGTTGGGTATACGTGCAGTCATGGGCGATGCGATAGTATTCTTGGGCCGGCGCTGCTCGTCGCGGATGTTGAATATTTCCCACTGGGTGGGAAACTTGATGACCTGATATATGTTGGATGGGACGACTCTCATAGCGTATATCCAAGGTCGTCCTATGATGGCGTTGTACGCTGTGTCTTGATCCATTATGTGGAACGTAGCCTCAAATGTGACACCACCGGCCAGAACTGGTAGTGTCATTTCTCTGGAAATCTGCTCAACTACATTGGTAAAACTTGTTAGTGTGATGCAGGGTGACACTATTCTGTCTTCAAGCCTCATTTATGTGAGAACTCGAGGGTGGATAATGCACGCGCCGCTTTTGTCATCTACCATAATTCATTTTATGTCAGTATCTGAAATGCACAAAGTAGTAACAAGGGCATCATAGTGATGAAAGTTCAAACCGTAGGTATCTAACTCGTCGAAGATGATACTTTCTTTGAGGTCGTCATACCTCATAGGTGATTGATCGCTTCATCTTATGGGTAGTTGTGAACTTTACGTTGTTGATTTACGCCTCGTCGCCTCCATTGATAATCATTTGGATGGTGAGGGCCGGGGTGGGTGGCTTCGGCGGTCCTTGATGTTGTTCTCGTCCTCGAGCAAAATTCTTTCTCCCTCGGTCGCTCATTAACTCTCTCAAATGCCCTTGGTGGAGCATGTTCACTACCTCTTGCCCCAGGGCGATGTAGTCCTCGATCTTGTGACCTCGTTCCTGGTGGAATTCACGGAGGGCATTCAACTTTCTATTGTTTGGGTCGAATTTCATCTTTTGTGTCCATTTCACCTTTGAGCTAAGATTCTCTATGGCGTAGACTATCTCTGAAGGAGAAACACAAAAATTGTGAGCAGATAATAGTGGAGGCATACCTCTCTTGTCTCGGTGAGTCCATGTATGCGGCCCAGATGGACCGTCGCCATGGCAAAGGGGTGGTATGGCGGAAATTCTGACATATGGCTGGTGTCATTCACGGTTGAGACGCAGACCTACGTGATCCCTTCTGTTAACGTTTCTACGGTCTTTTCTTGATTCCATTTGGACTAATGTTAATCATTGGGTTGACCAGTTGAGGTCGTCCTCGTCAGCTCTCACCTCGGCACAATAGGCATTATGTATCTCATCCTAAGTGGTGGGAGGGTATTTCATGAGTTGTCTCAAACAATTTTTTGGTTGCCCTCGAACCACTCCTATTCAGCCTATTTTGGAAAGTTGTAACTGTCATTCCTTCTGATACATTTGGGAGAGTCATTCTAACACGGTTGAATCGGGCAGGGGAGTCCCTGAGATCCTCGCCAGGTGATTTTTTGATGGCGAATATGCCGTTCACTCTCGCCTCTGTTTTCTTGGCCCTGACATGTGGGGTGACGAACTTGTCGGCCATTTCTTCAAATGTTTCTATGGAACGTGCTGGCAGTTGTGAGTACCACAGAAGCGCTCTCCCGGTTAGGGATTCACCAAATATTTTTAGCAGTATGGATGATACTGATCCTTAGCGAGGTCGTTGCCCTTTACTGTAGTGACGTGATCCTCAGGGTCCGTCGTGCCGTCATATATTTTCAAGTATGGCAGCATCTTGAATGTTTTAGGTATAGCATGCGGTGCGTCCTCGTCGCTATACGACTGTTCTACAAACCGGACGGCATCCCGTTTGGTAGAAGCTTTGGGGTGCTCGGTATCTTATCTACCCTTTCCTGGTGCTCCCTCATTTGGTCGCGGAATGCTTTGTTCTCGTTCTTTATCTCCTCCATTTTTCTTATAATACCAGCGAAGGTGTCCTTACCTGCATCATTAATGCATGAGTGATACCTGTTGGAGGAGGATGGACGTGCTGCTCATTGGTTGTTGTTGTGATGTCGGCTCGTGCATCCTCTGTGCTCGCTCTTTGGGCAGGTTTGTCGAGTATACTGGTCAGTGTACTCGTTAGCCACGCCTCTAGTAACTTTTTCACTGCTGGTAATGCTTCTTCCATTGTGGACGTAGAGACTCATTTTCCATGGGAGGCGGTGACGCTGCCATGAGGAATGGGTGAACCACCTCGCCTAGGGGAAGCGCTTGGTGTCACGTCTTCCTCGTCTTCTCCATTAACTTCATTGATGGTATTTAGGAGATTAGCAGTAAGGCCTGCCACTGCCTTCAATATTTCTTCTCCATTCCCTGCCATGTTAGACTATGCAAGTAGGAAAAAGAAATTTCTACGTTTTTCTGTTTTTTTTTTTTAAAGATTTAGAAAAACTATGACTTTGACTAGAAAGTTCCCCACATACGACGCCAAATTGTATGATCAAAAACTATGAAACCTTTTGGTAAACTAATCAAATGAAAAATGTGGAGAGTAAATCCTAGTTAAATATAATAAATTTTAGATCTAACATGTGCTTGTATAATAACGCCGAATAAGGCTAGAACATATTTAATGCAAATGTATTAAATGATGCTATCAGGAATGAATGGTGAGACAATAATGAGCAATAAATATGTTAAATGGCAATAAATGTAAACAGAAGGAAGGATTCACCCAAATATTGAATGAGGTGGATGATTCTTCCCTCTGATAGCAATGTAAGACAAATGGACATGAGAATATACGAGGCTTTCTCGGATCTGATTCGTGAAAACGTAGAACAAACAATAAATCGAATCACTGTAGAAAAGTAATAGCTTGTATTATTTCTCAAGAGTCAACTTTTGATGAGAGTCTTATCAGAGTGAATATTACATGCCTTTTTCCTTCTTCCATCTACTATTTATCTGGGATATTCCCAAAAACCCTAAAAAGTACACCAGAGGGAATATTTAATAGAATATTCTCTTGGTAAGTTCCAAAGCTATACTAAGCGTTACTCCTTTTTCTGCTGCTCGACCTCGGCCTTAGTGGCTTGCTCGGCGGCTCCATATTGTCGAGCCCTAATTGACCTCGACCTAACCGCCCACGATGAACCGAGTTCTCACACTTGACAACCTCCGTATGCCGAATTTTGACCCATACAAGAAATATGTTAATGTCTAATATGTAATCGGATATGGCTAACTATAACGTATAATACTTTCGGAGTTTTGGATATTCAAAATTTCGAAATTTTTTAAAGTAAAATTTGAAATCCAATGACTACTACATTTCAAACTAAAAATTCATTTGGTGTGGATTTCAGATTTACCTAAATTATGCACATCCTTAATCAATTTTTAATTGTGGTTTTAAAATTACCTTTAGGATCTGAGCTCTATTTGAGATTAAGGATAAAAATTATATTATTTCCCGAATGCGAAATTAATATTGGAATAAAAGTTTAACAAAAAGGTAAAATTAAGCTATATCGTGTATTAAATGCGACGCTTAATTACGTTAATTTAACAATATATGTTGAATGAAAATAGAACCAAGCTATGATATTCGGGCAAAACTTGAAATTAAACATCACAAAAAATATTTTCCGACACGGCTAAACTTGTGACTAGTTCAATAACTTTTGTCGTTAGCAAAACTCGTGGACAAATAAACAAACGTAATTTTTTAATTCTTACGATTGTATGACGTCAAGACTATTTTTACGAAACTGTCTTAAACGGGGTCAAAACATAAGAGTAGTCTCAAATCATCCTATTTTGTGCACATCTCCCTTAAATTACTTATATGTCTTATTGTGTAGCAATTTCTCCAAAAGAACAATTGGGTCTAAGTAGGCACTAAGAGTGGGCATAATACTGATCGAATCGAAAAATCGTTCGAATCGTAAATTACATTTTATTTAATTTTGATTTTTCTGTTTATTCGATCTATTTGCGGTTTAAATTTTTTTATAATTTTGACGTTTTGATTCGGTGCTCGATTTTGCAACTTCAATTTTCGGTTAAATCGTGCGACTCCACCCCTTCCTTGATGTTGAGATTGACACTTCTCTTTTGCATTTTTTCCCCAAAACTTGTTTGCAAAGCGTTTGTCCAAAACTTTCTAGAAGTTTTTGAAACAAACACTCTTTTTAGTTATTTACTTAACTAGATGATGTAATCGTGCGATGCGCGAGCCCAATTATTGTTTTTTTCTTCCTCTTCTTGTTTTCTTCCTTTCAATATTTCTTGGTTTATTGCTAATTACACACTTTCTATGCCTTTAGGGAAAGAAGAAATATAATAGGTTTTTGGGTGATAACGTGTAGAACCACAATTACATGTATTGTTATTTATCTTTTGCATTATGTGCATTTTAATTTTTTTGGAATCGTATTATTATACCAATCACTTTGATATACTTGTCGAGTTTAATGCTTTATTATAGAAAAATTAGATAATAATTCATATAGAATTTAAATTATTTCTACATAGGATCTACACTTTTTTATTTTAAATTTTTTTGCACCACTAAGCCATAAATTAATTACTATTAAATAATAATTAAAAAGTCAGTTGAAAAATAAGTCGTCATGTATTTTTCTCATTGTTTAAATTGAATGATATATAGTTTTATTCTTTTAGTATTTTCAGTTGTGTTAATGTATTACTTTTTTCTTTTTATACTAATCAAAACTTGAATAATAAAACATATTAATATTATTCCCAAATAGTTGATGAAAATATATTTTTTGGTTGTTTGAAATAATAATCGTGATTTTTAATTATTAAGAATTTTAACAAGAAAATTTGTATTTTGATCTAGTTGAATGACATAATATTATAAATAAATTAATATCTCGATGACTTTAAATACTAATCAAATTGACCTTAAATAGAAATATTGTAATTTTTTTCTAGTTTCATTTGATATGATTGAGATACTATTTTGGGTATAATGCAATTTTCATCACAATAGTGGTATTTGTTGAGATTTTTTTAAAAAATAATTAATTGTATATTTATGTATTTTAAAATTTACATAATGTTCAATTCTTATTGAATAGAGTATGTACTCAACTAACTTCGATCATAGAAGGAGAAATATAATCATGGATGGCGATACTTCTCATACTTCCTAATATGTAATGCTTTTTAAAAGAAAAAAATTCCACAAATTAATTGTCTTAATTTTTACTTAAGATATTCTCAACTCAAATTTTAGAGAGATGATACTTATTATACAATTTGAAGAAATTTTTAATATTCTATAATAAAAAAGGAGGCTTGAAACTATATTTTATTCTTAAATATTTTGTTCCCAAATTTTATCCAACTGAAATTACAATTTAATTATAACTTTGTATAAAATGATATCAATTGATAATGCTATAATAACATTTGAATGTAAATCCATATACATTATCACTAATTCTTTTTTAATGAAATCTTCTTTACCTAGAATAGTTAATAAATAAAATAAATGAAATAATGTTTCTTAAGGAGGTAATAGAATTGTCATATATAAATATATGTGACCTTAGTATTTTTAATCAGGTGAATATTTGAATGGAAAATGGGGTCCACCTAAAAAATTTAATAGTTTATGACCACATTAGTTTTGATTTTTCCTGTAATTAAGAACTCACAACCAAACTTTTAAGCCTAGTATACAAACAATATACTAATATATTTGACATGACCATTATGCCCTTAGTCAACCTCTTCTTCTATCTTCTATATAAATATAAATATAAATATAAATATAATAGAAAAGTTGTGATTAACGGGTGATTTTTAAACAATTTTTTCAAAAGTCTTGTCCTCTACTCATACAATGCACACAAAATCGTCAAAAAGGCTTCAACCGTCTAAACAAATGTTCTAACTTATACTGTTATAGAAACTCTTTTTGAACTTTTTTTTCCAACGTTATCTAATTAGCTAAAATCCAAGTTCACCTGAGAAAACAAGTAGCAACAAAGTCTTTGTACTAAAGCACTTTTCTACAACAGCTCGAGTGAATTTCCCAATGTGCATACCTTTTGGATTTGAACTTGCTTAGATTATGCTTCTAGATAATGTAAGTAACATTTGTCATATAAATTTATATTTCCTACGTCAACTAAATGATTTGGCTAATCATATTATAAGTATCACGTTTTCAAGTTTTAGTTGTACTAAAAAACGAAATTAGTCATTTTTTTTGGTAGAAAAAGTTCAATACAACAAGACTAAACCGACCGAATTGAACCGAAAATCGGCCGAACCGGATTAGCAAACAATGAAGAAACCGAACTAATTTCGGTTCGGTTATTGGTGCACCAAACTGAAAACCGAAAACCGAACCAAACTTCATAAAAATCGATCCGAACCGGCCGATGCCCATCCCTATTAGGTACTTGGCAATTAAATATGTGAGATTTGAAAGAAAAAATAATTAAAATTAAGTTAATAAAAATTTTAAAAAATAAAATTGTGTTTGGAAATGTATTTTAATTACAAAATATTACAGTTTTATGAGTGAAAAAATATTATTTACTTGAAAAATAGGTTAAAGCCACTTTTTCAAATTAAAATCCATCTTCAAATTTTTCTTGAAAGTCATCTTTAAGAATTCAGTCAAATGTATAATGGTCCTAAATAGCTTAATGAAATGCATATTGTGTTAAGTTGTCCATGACATCACCAGTCCTACTTCTACAGAACATAGACAAATTCCCTAATTTTATTAGTTTAGATTGATTTTCCAATTAAGGCAAATCATAAGGAAATCTTTAATTTGGCGCCGAAAGTGATTTGACCATGTCATTTCTTACGTCAAATTTATTCTCAATTATTACAAGAAACAAATAAAAAAATGCAATAGAATCCAATAATAACCTACAATAATTAGGATATTGCCAATAATATGACACAGTTTATACAGATTTCTCTAACAATAAATTATCATGTGAACGTTACCAAGAGTTAATTCATTTTATATTGGTCCAACAACGAATAAAACTTTGGTGAGAATAGCATAGTTATTACTTATTATGGATATGCTACACGAAGCTCATATGCAAAATTCAATTACCCCCCCTCCCCCTAAAAAAAAAAAAGAGTAAAAAAATAAAAAATATACTTATAATTACTTTTCATAATGAGATGTGTATTAATTTAACAGATTGGACAATTGCCTAGCAAAAAGGACAAAAATGCTATGTGTGCCCAATAATCCCTTTCTTTTGGACAAATGATATTTATTTTCTACTTATATTGTACTACTTAATAAACTTAGGTTTCTCTATTTGAATCCCAGTATGAGTAATGTTATTTATAGTCATCCATGAATGGCAACCGAGGAAAAGCTCAAATTAATCATTGCTTCCTTATGTCTTTTTAAAATTTAAAACTACTTTTAAGTTTTAAATATTATCAAAACTTTCACTCTTCCGATGCATATTCATAATTATAAGGGTAGAATGATGTTTATACACATTTTCTAGAGTTTTACATATTATCATTTTAGCTTACAGAATAGTATTGCAACGATATTGTGTTTTACGATCTTCATTTTAATATCTTTGTTATCACACTTTAATTGTCCTTTTTTATATGCTAAATAATAATCAATTTGAGGTTTGCTTTCTTTATAATTTACGAGCTGACAAAAGAGAAGTTACTCCTATTATCGATAAACAATATTTTTAAAATGGATTAATCATATTGAAAATAGGCTTAACACCACAAATTAATACTATCAAAATTGCGCTATAATTATGTTATTTATATCGAAAATGAAATACCAACTACATATAGTATAATGTAAATTTATATGGAATCTTATACAAAAATCTTTCTAATCTCGGTAACCAAACCAAACTCCGTATAGAAGATTAATTACTCGAATATTTTAGTTACATAAACGTATTCCTTCTAGAAAACGGATAAATGAAAATTTGAATATAAATGTTCCCCGGGCACAACATAGTCACCCGCGTGCAGACAACGGTTGCGCATTTCAGGATGAAAGCAATAATGTAATGTCATTGTCCCCTGTTTTTCTCACTCTTACCTTTCCTATTGGCTTCACTAATATCTCTCTCTCTTTCCTTGTAATCAGCTTCAGTTACATTCACTCACTCTCTCTCTCCCACTTTCGAAAACTCCCATATGGATTCTCTACTTTACTAGTCTCTACTACACTGCTTTTCTTCTTTTTCCAAAACCCTAAAGAAAAAAGGAGCGGAAATGGTCTAGGTGTTTGTTGAACCACCTTTTTCACCAGATCTATACTCTATCTAGGTATGTACCAAAACCCAACTGCTTTCTTGTTTTTTTTTTTTGTTTCCTTTCTTGATCTTTACTGTGCTGGTGTTCCAATGTAGGAAAAAATTTCCTGATTTTCAGCTCTAAAGAAGCTGGTTTCTTGGTTTTCTTGTTCACTGTAACAGGTGCTATAGTTTTTGTTAAATTGAGTTGCGTTCTTGCCATCCTCTTTTGAAATGTGATGTTACCAGGGTTGTTTGGAATTTTTAGCTACAAAGAAGCTACTTTTTCTTGCTACTTTGTTCATTTTGCGTGGTGGGGTTTTACTGGGAATTGGAAAAGAAGTGCTTGAATTTTAGCCAGAAAAGGTGCATTCTTGCTCTTTCTTTGTTTACATTTGGGTGGTGATTATAGTATATTTCTGAGGGAATGTGACAACGCTTGAGTTTCAGCTAAAGAAGTTGCACTTTGTGTTAGATCCGAGACTAAGATTTTTTTTATAACTGTCACTGTGCTTACACTGAATGACGGTGATGCTCTGTTAGTTCTCTATATCAGTACTTTTTCCCCCCTACAAAGAAGATGTCTTTTGTGCTAATTCCTGTTTCGTTTGTTTGTTTGTTTTGGCTTTGACAGTTTTAGTTGGACAGGTAATTGTTCTTGAAGAACTTGTTGCGAATGGGCGACCCAGTTTTCATATCCACTGAAGACTCGGTGGAAGAGAGCCAAAGTTCAGAGATAATAGAGAAGCCATCTCTGCCACAGGATTTTGTTGAACAGCCACAAAGTTCAAAGTTACTGAAGCAATCATCAGCAGAGAGTGTGAAAACATCTTCTAGCAAAGTGAGACCGAGTTCAACAACCCAAAATGGGGCAGCAAATTTTGGGGCAGCGAAGAGGAAAACTGGAATAGCAGATGGTACTGATTCTAGTTCCAGAGGTGTTAAATCAACTCTGACGAAATCAACCTTTAGTAGCACTTCACGAATTTCAGGAACACCTCCAGGCCCAAGAAGGAACAGCACTGGTGGTTTGCCTGAAAAACAGCCAACAACAGTAGCTAAACGACCTAGTGCTACTAGTGTTGGTTCAGGTACAGCTAAAAAGAGTAGCTCTTTGGCCACAGATCCTATGAGGCGATCTCTTCCTGAAATTCGAAAGAGCACATTGCCTTCCACCAATGCTAGAACTACAACTCGATCAAGTACATCCGAGACTAGAAGATCAGTTCCCATTTCGCCCCTTACGAAGACTCCAAGAGCATCGGTTAGCTCTGATGCAAGCAACCAGGAATCTGTTAAGAAAACCTCAGATAAATTATCATCACCATCACTTTCCTCTGCAAGGAGGAGTGCCTCTTCGTCGTTGGACAGCACTGTTAGTAGTGTCTCAACTAGGAAGTTCACTACGAAATTGTCTTCTTCAGCTGCTCGGTCACCTTCTGTTTCTACTGGATCCAAGGCTGGTTCATTGTCAACATCGCTGGACAGAAGTACTAGTTCATCCAGTAGGAAGAAAGGGGGGACTCTTGAAAGTCGTGATTCACGCCTTATTATGCTTCCTAAAGTGGAGACCAAAGCTGGTGATGATGTGGTAATAACTTGTCCCTCTATCCTTCTTTTTGCAAATATAAAATTCTAGTTAACACTTTAAATTTGAATGAAAACATTTTTCTCATTAGACCTCTTCCTAAGGTGGATAAATTACCTTTTCATATCAGCTGCTCCACTAGTACCCTTTTTCTTCTAAGGGTGATCTTTAATAATAATGCTCATAGGTTCAAGAAATAGAGTAAGGGTTATGACATGGACAAAGCAATATAATTTAGAAGGCTTAAAATGGGAGCTACTCGGTTCTCAAGCATCAAACTGTTGGTTTTAGTGCTGATGGTGAGACATACGTCGTATTCCTGTTTTTAGATTCTTGTGCTGCGGCACTTTACCTAATCCTCGCTTGGAATGCTATATTTAAAGAATACCATAAAACACTGTTAGTTGACAGAACCCGTGTCTATATATAGATGTCGCATTTGGAGTTGGTTAGTGATGTAGAATCACTGTTACAACTTATAGAAGCATTGTATAGACAGTCAGGGAATTTCTGTTTGTTTTCTCTCTGTCTTTTCTGGATGTAAATACAGCACTCTCTTTGTGCTGATTTTTCGACATCTCAAATACTTATCTCTTAAAAAAAAGGAATTCCATAAAATCCATTTAGTTTCCCCTTTTTAATGTTAAACCTCCATATAATTTTAGCTATTGCAGATACTTTGTCTCACAAATTTCCACTTTTCTATAGTGAATGGTCCTTCGATCTATCAGAACAAAAAACATGATTTTTCAGGCTAATTATGCTTTTGAATTATACTTTTTAACTTAAAAGCTTTTGAAGTACACACTAAGTTCAATTGTTTCTTTAATGGAGTTATACAGTAAATTTCTTTTGCTTTGAACTATACTTCTTTACCTAAAATCTTCTAAAACATGCATTAGATTCATTAGATACCATCTTTTTAGAGGAGAGAATTTTCTTTTTTGATTGTTTTCTGTGGACTATCATGATTGTGGGGCTCTGTTCTAATGACAAGCAGTGCTTGATCAGCTTCATCATCTCAAAATATGGACTATATTTTAAGTTAGGTTTTCTAATTGTAATTAGATGGTCTTAAATGTGATGTATTTCATCTTGTGGATGGAAAAATGCCTGCTTAGGCTATCTATTTGCTGTATTTCTCTTCCTATCAAAATACCTCCCAATACAAAGTCAAAATTACTGTCACGGTATATAGGTTAAGTAAACATTATATTCATGCAAGAATATAGACTCTATTGGAAAGCAATATATTGGTAGGAGCATTTGGTACGTGCAAAGAGAGATAGTTTGGGTCTTTGGTTTTTTTTTTTTTTTTTTTTTTTTTTTTTTTTTTTTTTTTTCATTTTTTTTTTTTTTTTATTTAT
>ML423730.1:46510-75505 GCA_005239525.1 Nicotiana knightiana
TTTTTAAATTTTGTGCCAAGCTAGCTATCCCGGTAAGATTATAGGTTGGTAAGTCTTCTTAATAATACACGAGCATATTTTGCAGATTAACTAACTTCAATAGCTCAATGCTAAGCTTTTACAGCTGTTTTGTTCTGTGATTTCCTTAAATGTTCTCCATTTTGTTTTGTCTATGAAATATTTTTTCTCCATTTTGCTTCAGTTGAAACTCTTTTGGTAAGGCCATATGATATATTCCCTCTGTTCATTAGGAAGAAAAAGGTTCTTTAGTGATCTTACTAACTATTGAAGCTTCATCCCTTCATTTTTCTTCAAGCGCTTGGATCTGAGGGGCCATAGAATACGCAGTCTCAACAATGGTGGGCTGAACTTGTTGCCAAATTTAGAGGTAATTAACAGTGATTCTATCTTATTTTACTTTTCAGAGGTTTCCCTGTTTACAACATGTTCCTTGCTGATGAGAGAGGAGTGAACAATCATAAAGGACTCTGTTGGACATGTTACCATTTAGTTCAGCAGATAAGATTCTCTGAAAGCATTCTTCATCAAAAAAAATAAAATAAAATCTCTAAAAGTATTATTTGCATTCGTCTCGCCAAGGCCCTGTAAAGAAGTTGCCCCTGACAGTGTGATTCACGTTTGCCAGATGTAACCAGATTGGACTACAAATCCCATCTGGGCTCCAACAATGCTATCTCTGACAAGGTTTAACTACAAAATTGAGATTTCATACAGAATTTTGTGGGTATAAAAAAGCAATGCTGCCTCTAATCAATTTGATTGGAAAATTTAGTTTGCTATGATATTTTGAGTTTTGAAGTATGTCTTTTGACTCGCTGGCATGATATTTACACTTCCAAAAAACATATATAGTCTTCAAGAAGGAGATCACTGGCATGAACAGAAAGCTCTCTGTATAAACACGTGACCTAGAGAGACTAAAACTTTGCTCACTAATATTCTACTTATAGTGTGGTTTTTTTTTCTCTTTCCAATTTGAACATATTCCAATGAACGTGCACTCTTGCTCTTCCCAAGAAGGTGCAATCGTTATAGGTTTCTTTATATTCAAGTCTGAAGCTGTTCTTTTATGCTAATGGTAACTCTAGTATGGTAATTAAAGAAGTTTGAAGTGGTTGGTGTGTATCTTTTCTGATACAGGAAGATACAGTTATTATTTCGAGTACACCGAACAAAGTTATTATTTTACCAATATATTTCATTTTGCAGTTTGTTTACCTCAGGGACAATCTCTTATCGGTGTTGGATGGTATTGAAATACTGACTAGGGTGAAGGTCAGTTTTCTTTTGTATTTTTATGTACAGTTAAAAAGTATATTTCTTCAGATTTTGCGTTTTGACACTACTAGGGAGGATGCTGCAATTCTCTTGTTATTTTCACTCATAGAAATCTGATAAATTGATATTTTACTCTTTAGGTTCTAGATTTGAGCTTCAATGATTTCAAAGGTCCTGGATTTGAACCACTTGAGAATTGCAAAGCTCTTCAGGTCAGCACTTCTCTTAATATATTTTCTATTTCAAAGACTTCCATGACTGATGGCGGTTACTCTTTCAGTGGAAAGGCTCTGAAATAATTTTTCATTCTTGTTTAACTTTTTGACCTTTTAGCAACTCTATCTTGCTGGAAATCAAATTACATCTCTCATAAGCCTTCCAGAGCTTCCCAATTTAGAAGTAAGTCTTTGAACATCTGCACCACTGCTTGTTCAGAATCACAGCAGTATTCACTATGCATATTCAATACCCACTCTAGCTTATGTTGTTTTCTTAACTATCGAAAAGAGAATGAAACAGTAGCTTATTGGTTTTTCCTTTGGCTGTTAAATTTCAGTTCCTATCTGTTGCTCAGAATAAGTTAAAATCTCTTTCAATGGCCAGTCAGCCTCGGTTACAGGTTAATCTCTGATTTTCATCTTTTGTTACTTCTTGCTGCTTGTATGATTAGAACCTACATCACATATATTTATTTTGCAGGTCTTAGCTGCTAGCAAGAATAAAATCTCTACACTGAAAGGATTCCCGTATTTACCTTCTCTTGAGGTTAGTAATGAACATCTAGTCAACTTCCGATTATTTTTAGAGGTCTTATGTGTTTAAATGATGAACATCATATTGCTATTTGGTAAAAGGAGTGATAGCGGTTCATAAAACATGGAAAGATAGTGCAGTGAACTATTGACATATGAATTAGTGTATCCCTTTCCATCCTCAATTAATTTACTTTAGTGGTCTGAGTCTCTCAGATGCCTCAAAATATTTCTGAAAACAAGTTGTGTAGTGTTGATGGGTACTGGATACAACGACACTACAAGTATGCATACTGTTTGCTTAATTCTTTCGTGTTAGACTGGCCAGACGACGAAATAACGAGAGATCCTGATAGCTATAGTGCGCACCACATCTAGGTGTTCTCATTGGAAGTACTATAAAAAAGATGTTCTCATTAGAAGTGTTAAACTAAGCAGACAGTTACATTAATCTGAAAAAAGCTAACAGTAACATTACTTGTTTTTTTACATGGAATAGCTGAATAGGAAATCTTCTCGTCATTTTCTTAATTAAAAAAAATACTTTTGCTGGATCTTGACTTGATTCTGTGAATATCTGATAACTCTTATAATGATAGACACTGAGAGCTCTCTCTATTTGAGTGCACATTTGAATTAGAAGTTGTTCTATATTAATGTGCACATACTTTACCATATTTTGACCTTTTAATGTTGAATGCCGGGTAATTTAGTATGCTTAAGGATGTCTTTTGAGTTGCCTGAGTTCTTTTTTTCCATGACGAGCTGCAGCATTTACGTGTGGAGGAGAATCCTATCCTTAAGATGCGTCACCTAGAGGCAACTTCCATTTTGCTTGTGGGCCCTACATTAAAAAAGTTCAATGATAGAGGTACAGTACTTTGGTTAATTCTTGCTTTTCTCATGGTAATCTGCATCCTTTGATTTTTGTTGAATATGATTCCTCATTGCATAGTACTGCTTGTTGTTTCCTTCTAAAGGAAATTATATGGGGATTTAGTTACTATTTTACATTCTGATACTGCAAATTCCTCTCATGTAACTTAGAAGTGTCTGATGCAAAATTTGTTTTTAGATCTCTCTCGTGAGGAGGTAGCACTAGCTAAACGTTATCCCTCTCACACTCCCTTGTGCATCAGAGGCGGTTGGGAATTTTGTCGTCCAGAACAAGCTGTTGGTGAGTTCTCAAGGATCTGCTATTATTAAATTGGCTGATTCAGTGATAATCTCTCTTTGCATGATTTCTTTTCACACACAAGAAGTCTCCTTATATCCTTAAGTGGCGTCAGTTGAAACCAGATGTGTAAGATTTGTTTGTTGAACTGGTTGATATGCTGTATTCTATGTACCAACATAGCCTTGGTCGTATCCATGCTTGAGTTAAACTTTGACTAGTTTATTGAAATTGGATTAGCATCCGTTGCCGTTAGGAGCTAGTCTTTCTGTGGGGTCCAATGACTTAATTCATGCAAAGACACACATAGATGTTTAATCAAGTGGGCATGGAGTTGGTTCTCTGGTTTCTACTACTTCTTTTGTTTACATTATTTTATCAAAATTCTGCTGGTAAGAGGCAAGATAAAGGTGTAGAACAGTCTCGACATCTATAAACATAAGTTAGAGGTTATAGGAGAGAGAATCCAGCTTCTCTCTTCAACAATAACTCAGAGTGATCACCGGTGACATTGGAGGATTTTACCAAAAGGCTGTAAGAAATTCCAACATATGCAGGGAATTTAGCTGTAAGAGTTCTTGATCGGTGAATTTAGCTGTAAGATTTTACCATAACGCTATGGTGTAAAAGGATTCATAAGACTGCCTTGGCCTCCATCGAGCTGTTGGGACAATTTAGATTTCTTATGCTCCTAATGTTGGGGGCATTCCTGCTATTATATATCCGCTCTTCGATGCTTGCTGCGCCCGCTTCTCTGTGCCAGAAATCAGAATGGTATTTCCTAACAATCTACATTCTCCAGAAAAACGTTGCTTTTTGTGGTTTCTTGTTTTATCTATGTAGATAGCTGCTTGGAGCTTGAAGAAAATATATGTTTGTGCTGCTGCACGTAGCTTGATGGATATTAGTTCACTGACACAATTATAGTATTAGATTTGTGAAAAGCAGGCAAATGTGCAGGAATAAGACAAACAAAATTAGAGTTAGTGGGGTTTTCTCACATGCTGCCTTCAAGATACTTTTTTATATATATAACATAATAGAAAAGTGCTTTAAGGAATTCGACGGCACATATCAAGCACAATGTTAATGTTGTATACTCTTGGAGCATAATGCCAATCACTTGTTGCATAGATGATAGGGTGGGATTCCTGGCATGTAACTTTTTTGTTTAGTTCTTGCCATCTAGTTCTCGTATGCCGGGGATTTCCCACTTATTATTTATTCGTAAAATCTAAATACAAATAAAAACGGGAAGCATAATTGATGTTTGTTTGGTTTCAAAATTCAAACATACCTTCTTAGTTGCATTTCATCTGTGTACCTTATTAGGTTATCATCTTATAATTTCTTATAGTGGAGCTTAAATTGATGTCTTCTCTCAGATATAACACAATTTGTATGCCAGCTGATTTTCTTTCTTTCAGTTTTAATTCTTCATCTCTAATACTTCTCTCTTCCACAGATTCAACTTTTCGCTTTCTGCTTGAGCAATGGAAGGAACAACTTCCTCAAGGTTACCTGCTCAAAGAAGCCTTTATAGATCAGCCATTTGAGGAAGATGCTTGCTACTGCCACTTCAATTTTGTTAAGGATGAAGCTGAGAATACTGATTCTGACATAAACCTGAAATATCAATGGTTTATAGGAGAGAGAACTCCATCAAACTTCACAGAAATACATGGTGCAACGAGGGAGGTAATACTTTTGAGCTCCTCGATTTGAGGTTCTGTGTTTCTATATCCATGAGACATCAAACATATAATTATAGCTTCTTATGATCAGTCCTATTGGCCAAAGCATGAAGACATTGGTAGAATCTTGAAAGTGGAGTGTACCCCGAAGCTGGGAGAGACGGAATATCCCACTATTTTTGCAATATCTTCTCCAGTTTCGCCTGGTATGTTATCTTTTTGTCTATTGGAAATAACAAAATAATGATGAAGTGACTTATCAGAAAAAAAGTTAATGTTGAAAGGACGTGTACTCCCTCTTTCTCTAAGATATTTGAAATTTACGCCTCGAAAGATTGAAAACGAGTTTGTGTTTTACATAAATAATTTCTGTCCCAAAAAGAACAACACTATAATTATTTGGGAAAGGAAACAGTTTATCTTTCTTTGGGTACAACATTTTCCTTTTTATCTTCTAAACTATAGAAAATGTGATTTTATAATACTTTTGTGTAGTTCCACCAGATAAATATGCAAAAGTGTAATCTAATAAAAAAGAAAAAAACTTGATGTCAATTGTCAAATTCACTTAGAAAGTTAGATAATTTGACTCTCCTTAGATCTGAGCTCCGTTATTCTTTTTGAGACAATGAGAATAATCGAAAATATATGTTTGAGGAATTGTATTTCAATTTTTAAATTTGCAAATGTATTCGCTTGTTAATTTATGCTATGTCCAATCTCACCTAGGTAGACTGTTAAGTGCTTGGGCAATGTTAACGATAATCAAACAGGGATTACTGTGAATTCTGCTAGACCTATTATCGAGAATCCTGCTAGACAATCATGCTTTTTATCTACTCTGGTCCAACTAACACGACTAGGGGCTGCTAAGGTGCTACATTTTGCATGTGTCTGTGTAGTTGACCGCAGAACAGGAAAAAGAGAGGAAGAAAACAAGATAAACATCCATTTGACAGATTTTAAAACACTTGTTAACTTCTAGTACTTTCAAAAGAAAATGTGCTTATTCATCTCGTTAAGAACCAAGTCAAGTCTCATCCTTGTACGATGAACAAGGTTTTTTGTAACTGTAAATATGGTTGCTAGCACCACCTTGGTGCTGATGAATACACATGTTACCTTTCTCAGAGAAAACAAAAAAACCAAGTCAAGTCTCTCAATGCAAAGGGATAAAGTTCTGAATTTTTTTTTGACAAGTATGAATACAAGTTCAACAAAAAAGCTGAAATTTTAAATTAGCTAGAGGCATTATCTATTGTTTCTATTATCTTCAATGGCTGGTGTTTTTGCTGAAGTATTTGCGTGTCTTGTTGTCAGTTAACTGTCTCTTGCTTTTCTATGGGCTATCAGTTATATCATCTTTCGTTCTTTGTTTTTTCATTTTCTTTTGGTAAAGGAACTGGACACCCGAAAGTATTGAAGATTGAAGTATGTGGAGATTTATTAGAAGGAAACATAATTCGAGGCCACGCAGAAATTGCATGGTGCGGTGGAACCCCAGGCAAAAGCATTTCCAGGTGAGATGATTATCTTAAGTTGCAGCTATAGTACTAGTCAGATTTTAAAGATCATAATTTTTGACAAAACTTGTCCACCATTAATATGAAGTATTAACTTTCTGGCATAACCTCTTTCAGTTGGTTAAGGAAAAGATGGAACAGCAGCCCAGTGGTCATTGTTGGTGCTGAAGAAGAGGAATATCAGTTGATCCTTGATGATGTTGATTCGTGTTTGGTGTTTATGTATACCCCTATGACAGAGGAAGGTGCCAAAGGAGAACCTCAATATGCTATAACAGATTATGTGAAAGCAGGTAATGAGTTGGATTCATTTGTTATCGAGTCATTAGACTTCAAGAAGGTTGCAATATGACTGACTGCCAATGATTTAATATGGAAGAACATGCCCATTTCTAAGGAAAAATTGAAGTTCAGCCATAAAATACAGAATTTTCTTTGCTTTTATGTCATTTATTTATATTTTAGCTTCTCAATGACATTCTACATAGGGGGTTTATGCATGTTAAGATGGTAGCTTGATGCAAACTGATCTCCTCTTAATATGGAGATATTGATAGCAGCCCAGCTTCTAAGTTATGAAAAACTTAGGCAGTGGCTTCAGGGATTGACATTACCTATTTTCTCGAGTTCACTTTGGTCGATCATTCTAAGCAGTCTTTCTTGATTATACCTTCAATTTTTTTTTCCGGTGGCTGAAATAGTTTCATTGGTAACTGCCTGATGGTAGGATGGTCACTAAGTTAGAATTTTCTGCTGACAGCTCCTCCATCAGTGAGTGATGTACAAATTTCTGGAGATGTTGTCGAAGGCAATACCATAAGAGGAGTTGGGAACTATTTTGGAGGACGAGAAGGACCCAGCAAGTTCGAGTGGTTGCGTGAAGATAAGGATACAGGGTAAGTTGTCTTGTTCTCTTCTCAGATCGACGAGCGTATCAATTGGTTAAAAATCAATTTTAGCAGTTTTTAGTTCTTGCATATTTACTATTATTTGGAATATTTTGGATTGTTAATGCCACTTGTATATTTAAATAGGTGCAAATAACTATCTTTCTTTCTTTATTATTGATTTTATATAGGTCACACATGATTGTGCAAGGCTTTCCAACTTTAACGGGTTTCCCATGTTGAGTTATATAGGTCCCGCATTGGTTTTATAAGGGTTTCAAAAGAGTTAAGAAGGTTTTGGGCATCCATTATCTTTAAGTTTTGGGTTGGATGTTCAGATTCCCACACAAGTAAGTTCTCATTGAGTAAACCACAATCAGGTTGCACGTGCAGGGTGGTTGTTATATGTCCAGCATGCATTTTACAGGAGCTTCCAAAGGGGGTTTATAGAGGTCTTGTGTTACTCCAACCATTTCCTTATGGTTTTGAGTTAGATATTCAAAATATTTCAAAAGATTATTACTCCCTCCATTTCACTTTATATGAGGTAGTTTAATTCAGCATATAGTTTAAGATAAAAAAGAAGACTTTTGAAACATGTGGTCTTAAAAACATAAGGGATAAAAGCTTTGTGGGGCCATGACATTTGTCTGGCTATAAAAGCTTCTCATTAAGGGTGAAATAGGTAAAATGGAAAGTTTAAAATTGCATGAACCAAGCTTTTAGTTTGCTCTAGCTTACCCAATTGTGACTACTTAATGGAAGTGATCACAACTTCTTAGGTGACTCAGCTTGAAAAAGCAATTGCAACCATTCATTCTTTTAAAGTCAAGTAGGCATTACCCTAAGGTTGTTTGTATAGTTTTGGATGCGGCTACAATGAACGCTTCACTAATTTTGGTCAGCCTATAAAAATTTTTTGGCTTGTTTTTGATGTAATATACTTTTTGTATTATGAACTATTTTTGTCAGAATCCCACATAATTAAGTGTATGTACTATAGTCTCCATATTTCGCCTTGGACATATTACCAATTGAGCATTTGGGGTGAGTTAGGCTTATTGTCCATTTTCTTAACATGGTGGCAAAGCAAGTGGAGGTTCAAGTCCCACTGCCACCATTGATTTTTTTTTCCTGTGTTTGACCCATGAAGAAGAATCAAGACCTGCACGTTAGGGAGTGTGTTGGAGACATCAATTAGGAAATAAAAGTATGTTCGGTCTAGTAATTTAAGCTTTTAGATGAGGTAATCATACACTTTCAAAAACATTGCTATTCGGTGGAGGTTGATGTCCGCTCCTTTACCTGGTTGATCTTGTTTGATAAGTCTTTTTAACTTGCCTTGTATTCTTTTCTTTGGCTGGGGTGTGGATACAGGGAATTCGTGCTGGTATCATCTGGTACAAATGAATATACTTTGACAAAAGAGGATGTTGGCTGGTGCTTGGCTTTTGTTTATATACCCGTGAATTTTGAAGGTCAGATAATTTGTAATTTAATTCCTTCTTCTTTACAGTCCATGACCGCTGTAACATCTGACTCTGCTTTGCAGGACAGGAGGGGAAATCTCTATCGATAGTTTCACAGAAAGTCAAGCAAGGTTTGCTTTTCTAATGTTTCATAAGTTAGCATCCTGAGATTGTTTCATGAAGTCAATCTTTCGTCAGGGAAGGACTTCACATTGAGAATAGGATACTCTGGCCTATTGGTCAATCTTGTATGGGATGTTTAGGTGTATTGATCATATTTTTTTTTATAAGGTAAATAGTTTTATTAATAATGGAAAAGCCTCCTCTATACAAGAAGTATACCAAAACTAACAGAATATACAACATAATATGGATAAATTTTATATTATACCTCTGACAACTGACATAAGTTGTGTAAGATGCTCTTATTTTTTTGACAAGTGGCCCGCTGTGTGTCCACCTCACAAGAAAACCCTGGCTCTCTTTCTAATCTCCACGTCCCATGGCCCGTGCTCCCTCCATTCTTTTTTTGTTCAGGTCTTTCCAGCTCCCATCACCTCCCAACAGCGCTGCATAGGTTTGCTGAAGCCGAATTATACAAGCCTACTTAATTGGCCAAATTCCACATGTTATGGCCTGTATCTTTATGTAACTTCTTCAAAATTTGATATGGTTTTAGCTACTCCCTCGGTTTCAATTTATGTGAACCTATTTCCTTTTTAGTCCGTGCCAAAAAGAATGACCCCTTTCCTTATTTGGGAACAATTTACCTTTATGCAATCATTTATAGCCACACAAAATATATGTGCCTCATTTTACACCATCAAAAGTCTTCTCTTTTCTTAAATTCCGTGCCCAGTCAAATAGGTTCACATGAATTGAGATGGAGGGAGTATAAGTTATCAGTATTCTACAGAGTGAAATAATGTCGGTTTGTGGGTCTTATTGTTTTTTTTTTAAAATTTAAATTGCTGTTCCAGCTCCTCCTAAAGTGACAAATGTAAAGATAATTGGTGAACTAAAGGAGGGTAGTAAAATAACGGTAACTGGTATTGTTACCGGAGGAACTGAAGGTGCCAGCAGAGTTCAGTGGTTTAAAACAAGTTCATCAACATTCGAGGGTGAGAGCTGTCTTGATGCATTAAGTACATCCAAAATTGCAAAGGTAATAGATGTTTAGGTTAAGCTTTTGAATATCAGCTCCTACATGTGATGCGCGAAATCAATACTTAATCATTAAAAATGATGGGTCAAATCAGTAAATGTCTGTTTCCTTCAGCCATTCCGGATACCTTTAGGAGCTGTTGGCTACTATATTGTTGCAAAATTTACTCCAATGACCCCAGATGGTGAAGCTGGTGAATCAGTCTTTGTCATTTCTGAAAGAGCTGCAGAGAGTAAGTATAATGCATTAAAATTTCACCTGTTATGTTTGCGCATTTGTTCTTAACTTCGAATAATCAATAAACATGGATGTTGTCTTGCAGCTCTTCCACCCAGCCTTAACTTTTTATCTCTGACTGGTGATTATGCTGAAGGTGGAATAATGACCGCATCTTATGGTTATATTGGGGGTCATGAGGGAAAAAGTATTTACAGTTGGTATCTTCACGAGGTAGAGCGCCATTTTCTTGCCTCAGCTTGACTGTAGGCTGTATTCTCTAGATTTGTTTTCAGAGTCCTAGCCAGATTGCCGAGAGAAATAGAGCAGATCATGCTTATATCTACTCTGTTGGACTGGTATGTTATGAGGCACCAAAAAATGGATGGTGCTGAATGGAGAATAAGTGTGAATATTCTCTGAAGTAGAGTATCCTGTACTTAGTTCAAATGAACTTCGAATATAGAAACTTCAGAATTTCATCGAATTCAAGTAACAAATGAGTAACTAAAACTTGGATGATTGCTTATGTGAGAGTTAGCGATTCACTTTTTCTAAACGTGCTAAAATTCTCAACTTCCATGACGACAGAACAAAAGGAAAAAAACAAGAAACATTGACCCTGTCTTACCATATGAAGGATGCAGAATGCTGAGATATAACGTAAAAACAAAATGGATTCTGGTGTTGTTCTGTACAAACTGAGATCAAAGTCTACTTGAGTCGTATTATAGGAAACCATATACTCTATATTTTATGTTGCTGTAATGAATATATACCTCTTAATGTTTCAATGAAGCGACTGTTATGAAGAGAAGACACTTTTTGTTTTCTTTCTTTTTTAAGAACTCTTAATGGCAGAATACATAAAATACTACCTGAACTTGTACCCCAAATCCCCATTACACACCTTTTCATCACGGGAATATTTTTATATACTTACCTTTCAGACGTGTGTCTATGACACACTACTTTTATGACGTGGCATGCACGTGCTTTTCGCACAAAATAGGCGAGTGAATTTTGAATATTGATATGTCACATATACCTTTTTTATTCTATATTTTTTTAACCATCATCTTCTTTGTCAAGCACAAGCAAACAACTCTCCAGCAACAATGGAGAAACGAAAATTCATTTCTTTATTCACCAAAATCCCACCAGAAAACATTCCATCCTCTTCCTTTTCTTCTATATTTTCTCCTATATTTCCTTCCATTCTTTCTTCTCAAAAACCCCTCTTAAAAATTCTGAAAAAATCAGAGATCTTGGCCCCAAATGTATCAGACCTTCACCATCTTTTTATTGTTTATTCTGACTACTTGAGGCAGTTCCTTTAACTTTGTTCTAGCATTTAACGTGATGATGGTGAAGTAGGGACTGCGAACGAAAATGTAGATTTAAATGGAGGAAGTGGATGTGGATTCAAGGAAAGGTAATGAAGAATGGTTGTCGGTGGGGGAATTTTGTGCTTAGTAGTATAGTTGACGGCGAAAGGTGCCAATTTGGGAACATTTTCTTCAGAGGAGTATGGTGGTGCCGAGCAACGACTATGGAGGATGGGTGGCAGAGCATTGGTTGAGTAAGGATTTCATGGTGGTGGACAGTTAATTGGGTGGTGAGAGAGGAATTTTCTTCCTGTTTTGATGCACATGGAAAATGAAGCATGTAAAGCATGTCTTTGTCAAATAGTGAGGGATTTTCGGTGATTGGGGGTTCACGGCGGGAGAGTTTGTGCTTGGGAAGAAGAAGAACAGGAGTATTTTTAATTGTTTTCTTTATTTTTAGATATTTTATTTATTTTTCTTAAGTTAATACACGTGTCGTCATCTCATTGGTGCGTGATATACACTTATTTGAAAAGAGTGGTCAAATATGAAAGTGGTGTGTCATAAATACACATTTGAAAGGTTTGGTGTGTCAAACTATCTGTAATCAACATGTGTGTAAGAGGGATTTGGGTATAAATTCAGGTGGTATTTTATGTATTCTGCCAACTCTTAATACATAATTTCTTTGTGTGGGTTATCATCAAGTCTTAATTACTCTGAATACCGTGAGCTTATCCATGCTTATCATAGTTTCTCAAGTTTTAAGGTGGTTTTAGGGATAGCAATTTAACTGGCTGGCTAGCCGTTCTTAGATTGCATGATAATTTATTCTAACTTAATATGATCTTTTATTATTGTTTTTAGCTATCAATGACTGGTTCCTCTTACTGCAGGTTGAAAAGGACTCAGGTGCTATAATTCCCGAGTTTTCGGGTCTTCTTCAATATCGTATTACCAAAGATGCAATTGGTAAATTCATATCTTTCAAATGTACCCCAGTTCGTGATGATGGGATAGTGGGTGAACCAAGAACTTGTATGGGACAGGATCGTGTTCGCCCAGGTAATGCTGCATTTTCACATGTTGGGATCAATTGTAAGAATTGTTATGATTTTTGGACTTCTGTAGATATTCTAGCAGCATAGAATATTCTTAGTGCTGACAGATGGTATCAGAGCTTGCTGCGGTCCAGGATTTTATTATATTTTCTTGTTCACAAAACTCCACGAGTAAAGCATAACCCTTGCTTTGATCCCTACATTTTTTTGTTGTCTAGAACTAATGCACATCACTTACTGGGTGCCAGAAAATTCAATTTGGTGTGTTTCTTGCAAAAAGCATACTAATATTATAGGTTTTATGTAAAACAATCTCAGATTGTGATGGAGGTTACTTCTAACCTTCTTGGAAAAGAGGGACCCGAGTTTCTCTTGAAACACGCTATGGACATGACCATCTATTGTGATCTTGGGGATTATTGATCATGTTACTTAACTGGTATCTGATGAAATTCATGTTCCCCTGTTATCACCTGGCTTTAGGAAGAGAGCTAGGAAGCTTCTGTCCCTAATATCCTTGTCAAAGTCTGTGTCCTCTTTTCAAAGCCTTATTGCATTTTTTCTTTGCCAACTAGCACGGCGCACAATTACTCTGACATTGTTCAAGGTTCACAAGAGCTATATGGTTGCAGAAATCTTATGCTGCTTTTTCATGGACTTTGATTTCATTTATTTGTTTGCCATCTAATGTTTTCTTATTGTGTTCGTGCATGGTGTAGGAACCCCAAGATTGCTTTCTCTACGAATAGCCGGGACTGCAATTGAAGGCACCACACTAAACGTTGAGAAGAAATATTGGGGTGGGGAAGAGGGAGATTCAGTTTACCGCTGGTTCCGGGTACTTGAATGTGCCTTAAATGCTTAAATCTCTTTACAAGCAAATAAGTTGAGATCTCTATGTTTCCTCTAAGGCCCAAAAGTAGCCCAAGTACTTCTGTTGTCTTATAAAGTGATGGATTGAGATTTTGAATTTTTCTATACCTAGGGGAAGAAGTGTAGATTTATAATGGTGACACAAGGTAACTAAGTATGCATGTTACTGTGCAGACTAGTTCAAGTGGCACAAATCTAGAAGTCAATGATGCTAGGACTTCCTCATACAAGCTCTCTATTGATGATATTGGATTTTCAATATATGTGTCCTGTGAACCTGTTCGAAATGATTGGGCTCGTGGTCCTATTGTAATCTCGGAACAAGTTGGACCCATTGTTCCAGGTATTACTATTACCAAATGAATCTCTGCGTATGAATAGGTTGACATGAACTATTATTAGTTTCTCAACTTCTAAATTGGTTGACGAAAAGATTACTTTTTTTATGGAACAATATTACTTTCAGTTTGCTAGTTATTTAAAACAGACATGCAACCATGCTGATTACCTTATTTTTTAAGTTCAAAATTATAGAGATGAGTTATTTCTAAACACTTCACTTCAGGGCCACCGACTTGCCATTCACTTGAATTTCAAGGATCTTTGGTTGAAGGAGAACGTGTGAGCTTCCTTGCATCTTATAGTGGAGGGTATGGTTATAGCTTAAAATCATCCATCTAGAGCTTCAGTTTCTAAATTCATTTTAGTTTGGTCAGAAGTTGAAAGTGTTCATGTGCAGGGAGAAGGGAGAGTGCCTACATGAATGGTTTAGAGTGAACCTTGATGGTGTCAAAGACAAAATTAGCTGTGGTGGTAGGGACATATATTGTTATATTTTATTTTAAGAGTGCAAAAACGTGGCGAGTAACTCAGTTTTACTGGCAGAGTTTCTGGATTTGACTCTTGAGGACGTCGATAAATGCATAGAGCTTATTTATACGCCGATCCGGAAAGATGCATTAAAAGGAAGCTCTAGGAGCATATTATCTTGCCAAGTAGCTCCTGGTATGTCGTTTGCTCCTACATAACCTTTTTATTAGATAAGGCACTTTCCATGCCATTCTTTCTAACCAAATAACATATCTTTGGTAATTCATGATACCGGAATGACATTAGCAGATTAGCTAGAATATGAAATTTTCTCAAATGGTTTTTACTTTTTACAGCTTTTTATCTTCACGAACTTTTAACAGCTTAACCCTGCATTGTTTTGTTGTGTTACTCCGTGCAGCTAACCTCCATAATTACATTGTTTGACTTTGCACTTTTTCTTCTGCTGTTGAATTCATTCATATGAAGTACTTCTACCTGATATTGACCTTGCATTGAGATAGGAGACCCGATTGGTGTTGAACTGTCAATTCCTGAATGCTGCGAGGGTGAGACAATAGTTCCCAAGTGGAGATACTTTGGAGGACAAGAAGGTGATGGTGAATATGTTTGGTATAGAAGTAAGAATAAGCTTCATGAATCTGCTCTGCTGGACTTACCTAGCGTTATAGAGAATGTACATGTTTGTGCAAGGACTTTGTAAGTCTTCTTACGAGTAATAACTAATAACTTTGCCTGCTTGTTGAAAGAAACTGAAAAAAACATAGTAATCCTTTTTGAATATGTATTTTCCAGAACATATAAGCCATTGCTTGAAGATGTGGGAGCATATTTGGCATTATATTGGCTGCCAATTCGCATCGATGGAAAATCTGGGAACCCATTAGCATCAGTTTGCGAGTCTCCTGTCTCTCCAGGTAGACCTTGATTTGTACTCCTGAGTAGATATTTCTCTCTCTTCCCCATTACTGATAACACCGTATAATTTTTTATTGACAAGGTAAATAATTTTATTAACAATTGGGGACTAGCCCTGTATACAAGCCGTATACCAAAAAATGAGAGCCTATACCAAAATATGGTTCTCAGCATAAGAGATCCAATACTCTATACAAATAGAGACCTCATGAGTACACACCATAAAGAAACTAGGAACAAAAGACTACTTTGCAATTTTACAAAATGTTGTTCCACCCCCTCAAATGCCCTCCTATTTCTCTCTTTTCATATAACCCACATGATTGCTAAGGGAGTAACACTCCATGGCCTTGGACTTCTCTTTCTGCTCATGTGAGCCCAACATGCAATGCCTCCTTCACTGTATCCGGCATCACCCATTGCACCCCAAACAAATTAAGGATCGCCCTCCACAAACGATTAGCCACTTGACAATGCAATAGGAGATGATCTACATCTTCGCCCGAGCTTTTGCACATGAAGCACCAACTAACATAGGTGATCCTTCTCTTTCTCAGATTTACCACTGTCAAAATCTCTCCCCTCGCCGCCAACCACACAAAGAAACACACCTTTCTTGGTGCTCTGGGAATCCAAATAGAGTATTCACTAATGAAGGAAAACGTGTTCCTCACTAATAACCTCTTATAATAATTTTTAATTCCGTATGATCTTGCAATGATATTGTTAACTCTATGGCAGGAGATAGTATATTCTATTTTGGAGCTTCCTATTGAAGTTTTAGGATTTGTTGTTTCTTTAACTGCATACTCTAGGTTTATATGAAAGTTATATTGTAGCTCCTGACAAGATGTGCTGAGTTCTGAATTAATAGCATGTTCCCTTTCAAGAAGGGTTATTTTTGCTATTGGTTATATGGTGCTTGATACTCCCTCCACTTCATTTTATATGGCAATGGTTTACTGGTCTCGAATTTTAAGAAATAATGACTTTTGGCACATACCAAAATTACTCGTAGAACTTGTCGTCCTAAATTTTCCATTACATTTCTATGGCTATAATAGCATGTCAATAAGGGTAAAATAAGAAGATCAAAGTTAAATAGTTTCCAGTATACAAAGGTGCCCCCCTTTTCTGAACAAACTAAAAAGGAAAGAATGCCATATATAATGAAATGTAGGGTGTCTTTGCTTATTTTAAAGTTGTATTGAACATGTCTTGTGAAATATGTGGCAGCTTTTCCAGTAGTTTCTGATGTTCGCGTGAAGGAGCTCTCATCCAGTATTTACCTTGGGGAAGGAGAGTATTTCGGTGGTCATGAAGGATCAAGCTTGTTTAGCTGGTATAGAGAAACTGATGAGGGAACAATCACTCTCATCAATGGAGCATGTTCTAAAACTTATGAAGTTGTAGATGAAGATTACAGTTGTCGTTTGCTTTTTGGGTAACAGCTTCTCTAAAATTTTGGCTTGCTTTTGAAGTGTTATGTTGTGAGACAGGCGCATAGTAGTTGATGCTTATAGATTCAAATTAATTCCTTGTTCTCTGCCTCTATGTTTCTTCTGTTTCTTGAATAATCTTTTTAAATAAAAATAAACAAATGACAAATGGAAACTAAAAACTTAAAGAAGGAATGTTGCACGCGTAGTCTTTTTTTCTTTCTAAAACATGTTACCCAAAATTTGCAGATATACACCAGTTCGTTCAGATTCAGTCATTGGAGAACTCAGGTTATCCAAGCCAACTCATGTGATTCTCCCAGGTATTTTCCTGATCATAGAATCTGTAATGACGAAGAAGTCTATTGTATGCCATCATTCCTAGGTCCTTATGAATGAGTTTTTTTTTGTTGTACTAGTTTGATATAGCCCTGCCACTCTTCACCTTCACATGATTGAAATGTTCTGGTGCCACTGTGGGGCATTACACCGGAGTTTAGGTGTAATTGAGAAATACAGATAAGAGAATGACGGACTGGTGTGTTGATAAATGCACGTCAAGACGCTTTTATAGGGGGTGATAAAGAGCATGTGTTGAGGTTCACACATGTCATTCATTGAATTTGAGTAAGAAAAATATTATAGTAGTCTGTGGGATATGTTAGGATGTACTCTATTTAGTTATAGTATATTTTACTATCTTATTAGGCAATAGAAGTCTTACCTATCATATTGTAAGTAGCATAAAACTCCTCTATAAGGAGCCCTCTTAACATTGCTGGTTAATCAAATCTCTTCTCAGTGGTGAACTGACATGGTCACCGGTCGGTGCTCAAGCACTCACAGTCTCCAACTTAAACTTTGGATCTTTATATAGGTATTTAGTGAGAAATGGATATATATATATTGCGCTCAAGCCATAAAATTACTTTTGGTATAACAAAAAATGACTCAACTACGTATATAGTGAGCACCCATGATCTTCAATAGACAAATGTTGCAACTGTTAACAGACAGAAATATGAGGTGCAACTACCTCTGGGTTTCAGGGTTCAATTCCTGTTTGAATAAAAAAATTTCATGGTTAGATCTTTTTGTCCCTTTCTTCATTCATCGCTGATTCTTCTTTTCTGTCCTTTTTTTTTGCTTTTCCTTCTTTCCCTTATTTTTTTGATTTTCCTTCTTTCCTTTTTTTCTTCACTTTTCCTTTTTACCCCTCTTTCGCCTCAAACTGATGAAACCCGACTCTTCTTTTTCTTTTTATTTTCCCTTTTTACAAACACAAAGACATTAGCTACCAAGTGAGGATGTCTAATGGCTAGAGCAGTAAAACGGGAAACACATTTACTTGCACAAGCTAGTCATATTTTTGTTTTAGGAAATATAAAATCCTCTTCGAAGACAACTGTGAATAGAATGATCTTCTTTTGTAATAACATTAATTGTAGTTTGCTTGTAAAGTTTTTATCCGTGCATTTATACTTTGTGGTTGATAGCAACTTTATTTTAAAAACAATGGAGCATCTATAACTTTAAAGTTCACGGTCTGCTACTGTCTCTTCTACTTCCACAATCGACAATGTAATTAACACATGGAATGAAATCTTTGATTACTTATCAAAAAATCTTTGATGAAAAAAGTCTTTGATTACTTATCAAAAAGAAAAAATGGACACAAGGAAATGAAAAACTAGAAGGCGATGAGAATTTAGAGATAGAATTTAGAAAGAAAGGATAGCTTCTAGTAAAGGAAGCAACTAGTCAACCACAAGTATAGACTTGTAACATGCTAATTAGCGTCAATCACAAGAATAAAACCAACGGGGAAGAGAAATTAAACTCATACGTGAGGTTCCATTGAAGAGGATTAGGACAATCTCACAAAGGGATCTCAAGAGAGTTCTTTATCAGCAATCCATCATAAATATATAGACTATTTATGGTGATGCTAAGCTCAACGGGATAAGGCCCAATTCCAAAATACATCAAAACACGAAAAGCCTAAACTAAATAAAAATGGGTTATGTGGCAATGACTTTCTATTTATAGTGATGCTAAGCTCAGTGGGCTAAAGCCCAAGTCCAAAATACATCAAAACAAAGGAAAAGCCTAAACTAAATAAAATGGGTCTTTATTGTGGTCTACAATCCAGCTCACACATCTGGAGTTGCCAAACACAATACACTTCTGATATTTGTCGTGGAGGCTAGCAAACCAATAGGAATGTGTCTGGCTCTGATAACATGTTAAGAAAGATGGACCTTCAAGTCTAACTCAACTCCAAAAGTTAGCTCATGGGGTGATAATTGCCACGACCATATAAGGAGACAATAACTAATTCCCTCAACCAATGTGACAATCTAACAGAAAAGAAGTGTTTCTCAATCTTCTACAACTCCAATAGTCCAACTATTTATAATCAGTCAAATGATCAGCTCAGCAAATATTCCTAAGTGGTTCTGCTTGTCTGTAGAGCATTCTTCATCTAGAATGTTTCCGTGCACTATCTAGAATACTTTTCTTTCAATGCTTGTGAAACATATGCCCATGTAATCTCCTGACAGTAACACTACGTCCACAGATATTCCAAGAATTGAGACGCTGGCTCTAACTGGGAAAGCTGTTGAAGGGGACATACTAACTGCTATTGAAGTCATTCCAAAGAGTGAAAGTCAAGAGCGTGTATGGTTAAAGTATAAGAAGGACATCAAATATACATGGTACTTCTCTGTTCTCATCATCTGAATATGCTGACAATCAACCGTTTTCGTTAATGGCTGATTATTCTTTACTGATGTTATTTTATGTGAAGTTAGAACAACAGCTATAATATAGAGATGATTATTTCTGTTACCTCACTTGCTACTTTTCTTATACTCGAAAAAAAAGGAACGAAAGGCTGCTCTTATTTTGTGATGGATGTCGGTTCAATATCTGGATCTCAGGAAAAAATGTGGGGTAAGCTGGTTAAATATCAAATATAACCAGCTTATCTGAATATGCTGGCAATCATGTATATACTTCTCTGTTCTCATCATCTGAATATGCTGGCTCAACCATTTTCGTTAATGGCCGATTATTCCTTACTGATGTTATTTTATGTGAAGTTAGAACAACAGCTATAATATAGAGATGATTTCTGCTACCTCACTTGCTACTTTTCTAATACTCGGAAAAAAAGGAACGAAAAGCTGCTCTTATTTTGTGATGGATGTCGGTTCAATATCTGGATCTCAGGAAAAATGTGGGTTAAGCTGGTTAAATATCTAGCTTCAAAACTGAGATATACAAAAGCTCAGATGGTCGGTGTTATCTTGATACGATTTACTTCTACACTATGTATAATTTACTGCATCCAAGAATGCAAACTGCTATTAAGTTGTGTAGCATAATCCAAAGATTGCAGTGCTTCTGAAGGTTCTATTATAGAGTACATTGAGAAGCTTTTGATATTTTATTGGCTGCTGCAGGTTTATTTCGACTGCAACAGGAAATAATGAGTCCTTTGAGCCATTACCATCACACCGTTCTTGCTCCTACAGGTTACGATTTGAGGACATAGGTCGCGCTCTAAGATGTGAATGCGTCGTGTCTGATCTTTTTGGAAGGTCAAGTGATCCTGTGTATGCCGAAACTCCTTCAGTTTCACCAGGTCTTCTAGCTTTAAATTCTAATCTAGTTTCCACTTATTGATACTTGAAGACAGTAAATGCTGGATGGTAAAATGTACTTGATTATTGCCATATGTGGAATGGTCCTCTACTGACCTACCTCACTTGACATGAATTTGTTGCAGATTGTATTTTGATGCTCTATGTTTGGAATTCCTTCCTTTCTTTTATTTTTAAATTTGGTTGTGATCGGTGTTTGTATGAGGTGTATGCTCAAAGAAGTGCAATCACTATCACCATGTATTGTCTTTGGTTAGTTTGAGAAGAGGAAAACTGGAAGGTCAGCTTTTCTAGCCCCCAGTGATTTAGACAGAAAGGACAAAGTATATCTTTTTCTTTAGAGTTAGTACCCTAAAATCCTCCTAAACTATCAAGTTTTTGTCAGTTTCCTACTTAAACTATTCGGTGTCCCAAAACCCCCTGAACTATATTGCCCTTCATATTAAAACCCTCTCATTGCATTCTTAGAGGTGCGTAGTACACACTCCTAATTATCTAAAAAACGTGCCACGTAGCACACATGGCTATTTAACTCAATCTAAAACCCGCCTAAACTATCATTTCTTTATCAGTTACCTGCTTAAACTATCTGGTGTCCCCAAAACACCCCTGAAAAATATTTTTCTATATATTTGTTAGATAGTTATATGTAAATAGTGCCAGTCCTGTATGTAGTAAGAGTAGAATATGTCCTAGTCCCATATATAGTAGGAGCGGAATATGTCCTAGTCCCGTATGTAGTAGGAGTAGAATATGTATTATATATAGGGCTAATTATATCATTGTTAATAAAATAGATTTTTCTCCAGTGCATTCTCACATGGT
Organism: Nicotiana knightiana; assembly: GCA_005239525.1. Lineage (NCBI taxonomy): Eukaryota > Viridiplantae > Streptophyta > Magnoliopsida > Solanales > Solanaceae > Nicotiana > Nicotiana knightiana. The sequence goes on from ML423730.1 coordinate 67,636, forward strand.
ATCAGAGCTTCAGTGAGAAAATTATCGCTATGCGTCATTCTAGCGACACCGGGGAAGAAGGATCTCATCGCCGAGTAATTTTCCGGCAACTTCGTCTTGTTCCTAGGGTTCATCACTGCTACAATAGTACTGTGCATATACCAGTAACACCGTTAGATTCGAAACCTTGTGCGACCAAACCCCAAAAATTCCAGTCTCATCTGAACAGAAAAGTCAGTCACCGTGCTTCTTTCCGGTTGACGACTCAAGATTGATTTGCGTTATCTCCTCATCGGTAAGTGTTGTGCAAAAACCAACACTACCATCTTGTTCGGAAAAGTCAGGCGACAAAACCCCAGCCAATCCCTCCGGTAGTAAGTTACTCGCACGCCTCCACGTGGCGCCAAAACTAGGGTTCCGACGAGCTATAGTAACTTTTCCGGCGTGTGTGAGCCATTCCAGCCACTTTTTGACAAAATTTCTGAGCCTATCTATATTAATTACATCAAAATTCTGATAAGTTTTATTTTTTTCGACGTGAACAATGATTTCCCGGTGTGAACAGTAATTTCTAGAAAAGTTTCTGTTATCTGGTGGTGTTTTAGAACCTAGTTTGTAGTGTTGAATTCGACTTAGTCTCACTATTTTCAAATTTTTCCGATGACCTTTCGGCCAACTTTTGCTCATCAGCAACCACCTGACCTGGTTTTGTTGCTCAGGAACAATCTAGTGGTTTTGTATGTCTTATGATTAGCTTGCAGATATTTTCACCAAGTCTCTCACTGGTTTTCGTATAGTTATATATGTAACAAGATCGGTACATATGATTTGTATGCGCCGGCTTGGGGGGGAGTGTTAGGCCTCATTTGTTTGCACTTAATGGAAGTCTGAATCTTAATCATTCAGATCTCAGACATTAAGTGCGTTTGTTTTTAAAGTCTGAATTTTAATTATTCAGATCTTAATCATTAAGTGTTTTTTTTTTTTACTTCACAACCACTTAATGTGTCTGAATAGGCCTGTATGATTAAGATCTATAACAGAGACTTAATTTCATTAAGATCCTATCACATATTCATTATTAACTGCCGCCACCGCCTACCATTATCAACTACCACTATGCCACCATCACCACCACGACCACCATACTCAACCACCACCACCAAGCCACCATCATCCTCAATCATTGCCGCCACCATTATCGACCATCACCACCCACTATCCCCACCACTCCGACCACCATATATCATTCTCACCCACAATCAACACTCATCCACCTTAACTACCACAACTGACCACCCCATCACCATCAACAACCACAACCGACACTGCCCATTATTATAAGCTACCACCACCCACCCACCCACCATCTTTCTCAGTCACAACTACTACCACCACCCGCCATTATTAACTATAACCACCCACCACCACCATCCTCAATCATAATCGCCACCACTACCAATCACTACTAGCTACTAGCATGAACCACCGTCATCAACCAAAACTATCACCAACCATCGCTTCTAGTCGGCATTCACCCGTTAGCCATCACCATCAACAACTATCATATTTTAAAAAATTATATATTTTATTGATAGAATATTAGATCAGTTAGTATTTCATTTGAATATTATGTTTATTAATTTTCAAATAAAGATAAATTTTATACATTCAGATGTTAAAAATCAAACAGTCTTAATTATTTCTATTCTGATCTTAATACGCATCTTAATATGTTCAGATGTGTATTCAGATTCAGATGTCTTAATCTTAATATACATCTTGATATTCAGATGTGTATTCAGATTCAAATGTCTTAATCTTAAAAAAAAACAAATGTGGCCTTAGATAGTTATATGTAAATAGTGCCATTCCTATATGTAGTAAGAGTAGAATATGTCCTAGTCCCATATATAGTAGCAGTGGAATATGTCCTAGTCCCATGTAGTAGGAGTAGAATATGTATTATATATAGGGCTAATTATATCATTGTTAATAAAATAGATTTTTTTCCAGTGCATTCTCACAATATTAAAACCTCATGTTGGACTTTTAAAGGTATGTCTGTCTAACTATATTAACTTATGGTTTGTACAAAGTTTTTACAATATAGTTTATTCATGGTGGTATTACTCTCGAATGATTGATTAATTCTAGGAGTTTTAACCAAAAAAATTGTGCTTTATGCTAGACTCCAATTGATAAGTCCTTATTTATATTCTCTTTGTAGCACGGTTAAAATATAAATAAAGGCATATAGTGTTATTTCTTAAAAGTTATCTTACATAAAAAAGATTACACAAAATAAAATTTCGCAATCAATTGCCCAACAATTACATTATCTAATTCCAGATTACATAAAGAAGTTTCAAGAGATTCAACTTTATTCTTTACAAAGTGTTGAGTTTAATAAGAAGATTTAAATTGATATTCTTTCAACAATATGTGTATGACATGAAAGAAGACTAAAACAAGAAAGAGAATAAATAATTTCAGAGGAAACAAGAGAGGGAGAAACTTTTCCAGAGGATACCACATGGAGAACTAAAGAAAAAAGGTTAAAAATGAAGAAGGTGAAAAACAAAGAAAAAAGGTGAAAAAATAAGGAAGAATGGTGAAAAATGAGGAAGAAAGGTGGATATAACTGAAATAAGGAGAATATTTATCAAAAAAATAAATTTGAAAGAGGGTTAAGCTAATTAACCATTATTTTCTGTTAGCTACCACGCGCTCCCAAGCGATTATCTACACATGTTCTGCCAGGTCAGCGGCGAAGGGGTTTTAATACGAGCAACAATATAGTTCAAGAGGGTTTTGGGGGCACCGAATAGTTTAAGTAGGAAGCGGACAAAAATGTGATAGTTTAAGGGGGTTTTAGGGTATTAACTCTTTTCTTTAACTTCCCATTCCGAACAAAAAATAAATGATTTATACTTTATCGAAAGGATGTACGGAAATCAATGAGTTGCTCTATTGATTACCCTTCACTCCTTTTCATGGAAGCGAAGAATTATGTTGGGTTTCAGATTGGTTATCTTTCTTTCCAGCATTCCATTTGCTACAAGAGCTGGGTGCTTCTCATGGTTAATTCAGTATGCTTGGGAAGGTCCTCCTAGAAAATCAGCAGCTTATGACCGATCTTTTCTTTGTTTCACTCTGTTAGTGTAAATTTACTACTTCGTATAGCAGAGCCTGAAATTCTTTCTGCAGATTTCTTGTATGTCACTATAAATACTATCATTACTGCTGACCTCTGCTGGGGTCTATTTAATTATTTCCAGACAGATACTTAACGTAGTTTTAGCACATTGAATTTCTTCCATTCCTTTTACTCATATATTTCTAGATAAGTAAAATTTAGCCTATAACCTGGCCAATATAAATTTGCTATTGTCCTTTCCCTGATGCCCTTTTTTGCCCTCCCTTTGTGACGGGTGTTTCAGAGTTCTCTTGAGGCCCATCCTTGTATGTCTTTTACCTCTTCATGTGAAGGAATCACCCCCTTGTTCTTCCTTGTTATTGACGTCTTAGCTTAATTTATCATGAAATCGTTCTTGTTCCCTGGCATCTCTACCATGTGTTCATTGGGTAATTTTAAGAGTTTCATATAATTGAATTGTTTAGTAGTTGATTTAAGAGCTTCATCTCAGGCATCCCTAGGATGGATAAGCTGGAAATTGAAGGTAGAGGTTTTCACACCAATCTGTATGCTGTTCGTGGTGTTTATAGTGGCGGAAAGGAGGGCAAAAGTAGAATTCAGTGGCTTAGATCCATGGTTGGAAGTCCTGACCTCATTTCGATTCCTGGTATGCTAAATTGGTCCATTCATTTTGGTTTCTTACCTCTGTTTATTGAACTAAGAGTTGTTCAACTTAACATATCCAAAATGATTAGATTGGCTGAACTGTCCGGTTCTAATTAGTTTTTACTATCTTTTCTCCTCACCTACTTTGTGATAAATTTTTCCTCTCAAAAGTGACCTCCTCTTGTAGCATTGTCTTCCATTTCTCATTTTGCGGTAATTATACTCTCATGATAATTTCACTGCATCTGTTTTACTTGCATCAAAGTTTTTACTACAACAGTAAGCACCAGAAGAGGGAGACAAGCATGATGGCTCATATCTATTAGACAAGTCAAACTATCAGTCTATAAGACTATTTCCTCGTCTCTTTTAAGCGATTAACCTTTGGTGAAGGAACAAGTTGTTCCAATACCAAATAATGGGGGAACCCGTGTTTAAATTTTTTATATTTGGTCCTTCACATTTGGGAATCTCATCTATGCATAGCACTGTGAGAAGTTGATACGAATTTTCTGACAGAAAATGGTTTTATTGCAGGGGAGACAGGAAGAATGTATGAAGCTAATGTTGATGACGTCGGCTATAGGCTGGTTGTGATATATACACCAGTAAGAGAAGATGGAGTTGAGGGGCATCCTGTTTCTGCTTCTACAGATCCAATTTCAATTGGTAAATCACCGTGACAACCTCCATACAGTAATTTTATAATGAATTCCTTTTTCTTTTGTTAATTTTATGAAGAATCTTTTTATTAGTTGAGTTATTTTTCTTTGCCTTTTAGGAGTGTAGTTATCATTTCCTGTATCTTTCCATCTATCTCTAGTTCTTGAATATAATTCTAATTAGTGTAAATTGTTGATGATGGGTGATAGCTGTAGATACTTGATGTTTTCAATCACATATGCAACATTTTTCTTGCTGAACCTGTGCATCCTTGTTAATCAAATACTTTTTTCCATTGAAGTACATGAGATTCTCTTTGTTCTGTCGGCCCATTCTATTTAGTATACTGAACATATTCTTTAGGTGTAAAAAAAATTATTGGTGAAACAGGTAGGCTTACAATGTTAAGCAAGCAACTTTGACTCTTTAAGGATCCACTTAGTTCTCCAAGAAGTGGAAAAAATCATCCAAATGTCTATTTTGTATTGGTGTTCCAATCTTTCTAGATAAGTGAATCATTGGACCCTTCGTAGTTTTAGCATATGTAAACTAGGACACTGACTTTTCCTTTCACCTTTTGCTCCATAAAAGTCATCTGATATTAAGCAGTCTATCATTTGTAATTTAAGTTTCTAGGCAGTACTCCAACATAACCTTGGTCATCCCTCTGAATCAGCTGCTTTATTTTTGTACCAACAATTAAGAATTGTTTTCCCCTACTTGCTGCGTCAATAACTAAATCACAAGCTTCTGATAAAAAACGAGCAGTTCTAGTAAGATTTGTAATATGAATACCCATACGCTTTGCAGAGATATAAGGCGCCATTTTAGGATTCCATTTCCTAGTACCATGACCAAAATGAACTCCTGCCTCCATCATCTCTTCCAAATTTATGTTCCAATATCTTCTTGTCATCCCCCCACCCCCCTTATTTTCTTTAACTTCTTTTTCAGAAAAAACATGAAGTTTGACTCCAGTGTCTGGGTGGACATTTGGTAAATTCACAACCTATAGAACAATGGAGGGAAGAAAAATATGTCAATGGCAAATGCATTCATTTGTTTACTCTTTTCGTTATTATCTTTATGATTTTGGACTAACTCAGTATGCGTATTTAAGGTAGTTCGCTAGTGGTTGGTTATTATCTTAGCAAAGTTTGATACTAAGAATTTTTTCCCTCCAGAGCAGTGTGGATTTGTTTCTTCTTATTCAACTGGTCATGCTTGACTTTTTTCTCTTTTTTCTTTTCCTCATTGCAGAGCCTGATGTTCTTAAAGAAGTAAAGCAGAAGCTTGAGATTGGATCCGTGAAGTTCGAGGTGATTTTATCTCTTAAAATTATTTCCCAAACCTTGCTGTATGATGACCCATTTTCACCTTTTGAACTTCCCTACGACACCCTGTTTTAATGTTAGTCCATAAGAATGTTTGAAAGTTTGGCATTTTATCTAATTAAAGTTGCTTGTGGTCCATTAGTTATGACGCCATACTTTAAGTCTTGAAATAGGTCTTAAACATTCTATAAAAGTAAATAAATGTCTCCTTGGAAGTCACTTAAGCCTTAAGATAGGGTGAATTGTGGTTATACTCTGGAAATGAATGTTTACTTTATGAAACCTATTTCACTCACTCAATACCGTCTTACAACTGTCCGTCTTTGCATTGATGGAAAATTCGACCAGCTAGTGTATGATGTACCTATCTTTGCACATCTCAAAATCATGTGTACTATTTACGAATATTTTGGATGTTTAAGTTTCTTAAAATTTAATTTGTTTAAAGGATGTTTAGGTTTCTTAAAATTAACGTTGTCATCCAATGTCTGCTTGCATGCAAAGCGCTTCAAAGTAATGATATGTTCTGACTAAAATTTTGTAATTTGTTGTGCATATCTAGCTTTTCAGTAAGGCGTTGAAGTGGAGAGTCTCTGTCACGACCCAAAACTTAGCTTGTCGTGATGGCGCCTAACATGGTACTAGGCAAGCCGACACCGCAAAACATTTTCAACACTTTAAATGAAAAATGAACTAAAACAGGTTTAAATAATTAAAGCTCTCATAAACTGAATGTAAGATCAAACTCAATACGGAAGTTCCCAAAACCAGGGTGTCACTGAGTACATGAGCGTCTATTCAATACAAGTCTGAAACATTGTCTATGAAAAACTAAAACTAAATACATAAAGCTGAAAGATAGGGAAGGAGAGTCAAGGTCTACGAACGTTACGAACGTCGGGCAGCTACATCTCCGGATGAGTAAGCTGACCACCGTGTCCAGAAACACCTGGATCTGCACACGAAGTGCAGGGTGTAGCGTGAGTACAACCAACTCAGTAAGTAACAAGACTAACTATTGGACTGAAAATAGTGACGAGTTTGAGTAATACAATCCACATGCAATATTAATAAGACTAACTATTGGACTGAAAGTAGTGACAAGTTTGAGTAATACAGTCCACATGCAATACGAAAACCTACAACAATTATGACAATGATGTTTCATAAATTCGTAATCTACAAGTAAAGGTACAAGAATTTAGACATGCTTTTAGGTTTTCAATAAAACTCAACACAGAACAGAGCAGATCCGCCCACAATGTAAATAAACCAGGGCAGATCCAACCCAAATGTAAATAAACCAGGGCAGATCCAGCTAGGGGTGGGCATTCGGTACTTCGGTTCGGTATTTAAGAATTTCGGTTCGGTATTTCGGTATTCGGTTTATCAATTGTGTATACCAAATACCGTACCAAAATATTTCGGTACGGTTCGGTATTTCTTATTTTGGTTCGGTACGGTTTCGGTTCGGTTTCGGTTTAAACCAAATCTATGTTATAAAGCTTTTGTCTATTCAAATCTGTAGCTTTTCGGGTTGAAAATATATAAAGACAACACCAAAAATAGATTGCACATAACAAATATATAAAAAAAAGAGGGCAAAAAGTACGAAACAAAATCATTATTTTGTTAATTATATATCTGTAAAATATATAATTGCTACAGAGTACAGAGAGATGAAAGTTTGAAGCAAAATAATCTTTTCTCATGTTACACGTAACACAAGCATAATCGTGTCTCACAGACTCGCACTCTTACTCCAAAGATAGAGAAGCACAATGTAATTTCCTAAAGAAATATGGTACTATGCAACCAATATTTTGGTAATCTTTCCAAATCGACCTTTCCGAGACTTCCTTTTTATTTTTAAATTCCTGTTACATAGGAGATTTAGAGATGAAAAGGAACAAGGACTTTAATGGATTCCATCTCTTTGTATCAGATTTTCGTCAGTATCATTAGACTGTAGAAACTTGAATCCGATGTTTTCTCATTTTGTCAAGTTTTAACAGATCGTGAGATTGAAAATATAAAGAGAAATGTGAAAGCCAAAGTGAGAATCATGAATTACAAATCGAAGTATGGA
>ML423730.1:75668-91378 GCA_005239525.1 Nicotiana knightiana
AAATACCGAAATATCAAAAATCCAATACCGTGTACCGAACCGAAATACCGAAATACCGAAATTTCTGTACCGAATTAGACCGAAATACCGAAATACCGAAAACCGAAATACCGAATTAATTCGGTTCGGTTCGGAATTCGGTTTTTCGGATTTTATGCCCACCCCTAGATCCAGCCCAAATATAAATAACTGCTAGCATTGCGCCCATTGTGGATGTGCAGACTGTGTAGGGGCCAATCCAGCCCAAGCGCTATAATAAGCCAAATCCTGACATGGATCAATAAAACCTGATGGACAAGACTAACTATTGGACTGAAAATAGTGACGAGTTTGAGTAATACAATCCATATGCAATATTAACAAGACTAACTATTGGACTGAAAGTAGTGACGAGTTTGAGTAATACAGTCCACATGCAATACGAAAACTTACAACAATTATGACAGTGATATTTCATAAATTCGTAATCTACAAGTAAAAGTACAAGAATTTAGACATGCTTTTAGGTTTTCAATAGAACTCAACACAGAACAGAGCAGATCCAGCCCACAATGCAAATAAACCTGGGTAGATCCATCCCAAATGTAAATAAACCAGGGCAGATCTAGCCAAAATGTAAATAAACCAGGGCAGATCCAACCCAAATGTAAATAACTGCTAGCATTTCGGATTCGGATTTCGGATTCTAGAAAATGCAATCCGAATCCGATCCGAATTATATCGGATCGGATTCGTTTAAAGTTTGGATCGGATTGGATTTTGGATCTTATTATGCCTCAAAGTTGCAAACTAATATTTATATTTTCTTTGTAAAAGAGGCAATGCATTAAGAAAAATTCATGTTTATACCATTATGAGAGTACTATGGTGCCAATATAGCTGAATCTAGCAATTGTAAAGGTAATAACTTGGAGGAAGATGTAAAGGAAGTACTGACTATCCGAAATTAATGTGTAGTATTTATACATTGCCTAATAATTTCGGATCGGATCGGATCAAATCGGATTAAAATATACCAATCCGAATCCGATCCGAAATCCGAAATTTTAATAAACACAATCCAAAATCCGATCCAATCCAAAATCCGAAATTGAATGGATCGGTTCGGATTTCGGATATCCGATCCAAATGAACAGCCCTAGATCCAGCCCAAACGCTATAATAAGCCAAATTCTGACATGAAACAATAAAACTTGATGCGGTGTGCAGCCCGAACCCATGAATATCACTCATAATAAATCCTTTGTCTCACTCAATCATTAATCTCTCCGGTCTCTCGGGCTCACCAGAATCATGATAATCAACCCAAACGATGATGATATGACGTATCAAATAAAGGACAACAGAGACTGAGACATATTATGAAAATAATAGTTGTGACTGAGTATAAAATGGCAAGTTAAGCAAATAGTTCAACATGTAACACGACCTCTGTGGGTCCCAACAATACCAAAACTTAGCCTAAGCAGGATTTCTAACATGACTAGCAACTCAATTACTCTAACACATGGTGAAAAGACGGGTAACAACAAGATTATTCAACTATACAATTCCACAAAATCGACCAAGTCATAATTCTTACGTGCACGCCCACGCGCCCGTCACCTAGCATGTGCGTCACCTCAACAACAATCATATAATACGTAGTTCGGGGTTTTATACCCTCATAACTGAAGTTAGAAGTGTTACTTGCCTCAAACTGTGCAAATCCCTACTCCGACAAGCCCTTGCCTCGCGAAACGGCCTCCAAATGCCTCAAATCTAGCCACGAACAGTTCGATACAATCAACACGAGCTATTGAAATCTATTCCATAAGAAAATACTAAGTTCTTAGTCAAAAGTCAATCAGTGAACTCAAAAGTCAGCCCCCCGGGCCCACGTCTCGGAATCCAATGAAAGTCATAAAATTCGGAAGCCCATTCAACCACGAGTCTAACTATACCAAAATCCAACAGTAAATCTTCACTCAAATCCCCAAATTAAACTCTCTAAATCCCTAGCCTCAACTCCCAAAATTACACCTAAAAAACACACCAACTAGGTGGGAAATTCAACGGGGAAACCTAATTATTGAATAAAAATAGCCACAAGTGACATACCTCAAGAATCCCTTCGAAATCCCTCTAAAAAATCACCTAAGCTCGAGCTTGAAATGTCCAAAATGATGAAAATCATGGAACCCTCGATTTTAATACACGGCCAAGTGCTTTCGCACTTGCGGCTCATTTAGTCGCACCTGCGGTCTCACAGGTGCGAAGAATCTTCTGCTTTTGCGGTTTGCCAAGACTCCACTACCTCTGCTTTTGCGATCACACATGCTTTTGCGATCACACATGCCCCTAGTCCAAATTCCGCTTCTGCGCTCCAGTCAGCGGAAATTCCCTCGCACCTGCGACCGCTGCACACTCCCCTCCGGGCCGCATCTGCGTTTCCGCGCTCGCACTTGCGAGCGCGCACCTGCGATCACCACTAGAACCTGTGAGCTTCAACAGCCTCTCAACTTCCCAGCTTGATCCGTTAACCATCCTTACTCCACCCGAGGCCCCCCTGACCTCAACCAAATATACCAACAAGTCCTAAAACACGATACAATTTAGTCGAGCCTTCAAATCACATCAAACAACGCTAAAACCACGAATTGCGCATCGATTCAAGCCTAATGCACTTATGAACTTCCAACTTCTACATCCGACGCCGAAATCTATTAAATCAAGTCTGATTGACCTCAAATTTTGCACATAAGTCGTAAATGACACAACGGACCTACTCCAACTCCCGAAACCAAAATCCGAGCCCGATAACGACAAATTCTAAATTTCCAAAGCTTTTAATTTTTAACTTTCGCTGTTTCAAGCCTAATTCAACTCTGGACACGCTCTTAAGTCCAAAATCACCCAACGGAGCTAACGGAACGATCAATACTCCATTCTGGAGCCATTTACACATAATTCACATCCCTCAACCTTTTCAACTTAAGCTTTCAACCTTGGGGACTAAGTGTCTCAACTCATACCGAAACCTCTCCGGACCCGAACCAACTACCTCGGCAAGTCACATAGCAACAATTAAGCAGGGAATGGGCTGTCAATGGGGGAACGGAGTTAAAACTCTCAAAACGACCGGCCGGGTCATTACGGTCTCCAGAGGAATGCAACCTGTCTGTTTGCTTAGCACTTTTTGAAGTCAAATAAGCCTGGTGCATAACTTGAGTCAAGCTGCATTTTTGAAGTTTAAATTGGTTTGGTGTCAAATTTCATGATCAGTTGTTTATGCTTGCGGCAATATTTAATTTTTTGCAGAAATATATTAATCATCATGTTTATGTTTTTTGGGTTCTTGCAGATATAATAGGATCCCTGGCCAGTTATTCTGGTTTTTGTATCTGCACCGTACTATCTTAGTACTGTGCTTCATTAATAAAACTACCTTATCAATAAGAGAATATTAATCATCCTGATTACATCTTTCCCAGCCCTAGCATAATATTATTTGCGTGTGCTATTGTTTTCAGCGTGTTAACATAAATTACTTGATGTTATTATTGCAGGCCTTGTGTGACAAGGATCAATCTACGAAGAAAGTTAGTGCCTTTCAATTCATTATTCTGTTTCAGTTTCCAAACATATTGTAAGAAAGATAAGGGATTAACTTCTTATGCTTTCAACTATTCAGGTTCCAGGAATGGGGCTTGAAAGAAGAATTCTGGAAGTCAACAGAAAGAGGATAAAGGTGGTGAAGCCTGGTTCTAAGACTTCTTTTCCCACAACTGAGGTTCGGGGAACATATGCCCCTCCATTCCACGTACGTAAATCTATCTCTGAGACTCCCGGTTTCTGTACTAAATATTGGTTTTGGCCTTATACCTCTGCAATCCTTTTTATTCTTCCGCTTTATCATGGGCATAGACTCGTTCTAGCACCATGTACGCCACCCAGCCCGTCCTCTTGATAGACGCTAGGTTCAACCTTATCCCGAAATGTGGCTTGATCATAAGCACACTATGATTATGTGAAGAATGCAATGAAAAACAATTTTGTGTTGATGTATGTTTCCACACAATGTTGGACTTACAAGGCACACTACAAACTAACTAGACCAGACCACACTAGGATACTCTCTTGGACAATAAACCTTCACTGTTGCTCACTCAGACTTGTGCGTACTTTGGTCATGGGCATGAGGCGGTACCCTATTATAGGGTCCTTAAGGTCCATTCAAGAGTGCCAAAGTCAGTTGGCCTGTAAGTCGGCTGGCAAAGTTTGGGCAGATTTAGAATGTTCGAGGTGCCTCTAGGTGTTCTTCTGGCAGTAAACTTGTGAAAGCCTAGTGGATTAAATGCACTTGTAAAAGTTTTTTCTTTTTTCATTATCGAACATTTACTCTTTCAGATGCTATCCATTCTATTTTATGAGAATCTTATTATGCAACAGACATTGCATAATTCTCCTACAAAAAAACATCAGAGAACTAATGGGCATCTAGCCCGGATTTATCTAACTGGACACTAACATTACTGTGAAAGAGGTTCATGTTTTTTCTCCTTTCCCTCGGAATGGTGTGGTAATATGGAAATAGTGGCTTGCCTACATTTCTGCATTCAAAAGACTTAAGATAACTTGTTTTCATTAAAAAGAATATAACCCATAAGTGATTCAAAAGTAAAGGTTTAGATGACACTCAAGGGTGTGACCTAGTGGTCAATAAAGTGGGTGCAGACCTTAGAGACTAGGGTTCAAATTCTGGTAGAGACAAAACATACTAGGTTATGTCTTATCTGCCTAAACCTTAGTGGACAGAGTTATCCGATACTTGTGCTGGTGGGTTGGTAGGAGGTAGCAGGTGCCTGGTGAAATAGTGTAGGTAAAGCTGGCACTAAGACCATCGATGCCCAAAAAAGAAAAGAAAGTAAAGGTCCATATACTAGTTTAATACGTTACGGTTAAGTTTGTTTCCATGCCAATGTACAGGTGGAGCTATTCCGAAATGATCAACACCGGCTGAGGATTGTGGTGGACAGTGATAATGAAGTGGATCTGTTGGTTCAAACGCGGCACCTCCGTGACATTGTAGTCCTTGTCATCCGAGGTCTTGCACAGAGATTTAACAGTACATCACTCAATTCCCTTCTCAAGATAGAGACCTAGCATCCATCATACTATTATGTTTTTTGTACATTAGTGTTGTCTAGCCCCATTATTTTGGTGTTGGTTTTTAATATTATTTCTATTTTTTTTTTTTTTTTTGGTGAGGTTTTTTCTTCAGCTCTGCCTGTGCTTATTTCATTTGTTTCTTTATCATTGTTACGTAGTTAGTGAATAGTAGTCTGGTGTTGTCTAGTAAATACCCCTTGTGCGTGAACTATTTATTTGTGTATGTATGATATTTTACTATTTATTTTAGTGTTCTTTATTTGTATGTCGCTTCCCACTTCAGCAGTGCAGCAAAACGTGTGTTGTGTGCCATTTAGTTCGTTATGCAACGTACAATAGGGGGGAGAACTCAGTCCCACAATTCTAATTCTGCTCTCGTGGGTAAACTTTTTCAGATGAGCTCTCATCAATAAGAAAAATATTAAATGTTAATAATTCCTTTTGATATGATGAATGAATTAAAATCCAATCAAACTGACCCTTGAAAAACAATAGTCTAAAATTTTGGGACAGCTTAAAAGTTAACTTACTTTTTTCACATGAATGCCAATGCGAATCCAGATTCTTACAAGTATATTTTTCTAAAGTTGCGTTATCGTCATTACTTCTCTAAATTGAAAGAGAAAACAGATTAGTTCACTTCAACCTATTAAGCTAACTTTTGATTGAGGTTTCACATTTCCTAATTTGTCGGTTTATTCTTCTTGCTATAAAACTATTGCTATAAAATGCAATCTTGACTATTTTTTCCATTTGATCGACACAAATGTGATTCAAAATACTAAGAAATATACATAATCCTTAAATGCGACCTTAGTATAATATTAGACGGAGATAATCTAAATGGGCCAAAGTAACTTAATTTTCGACAGTACATGGAAACATTTGCAAATTAATTTTCGTAGAGCAACAATTTTTTATTTTGGTGAATCTTAGTGCGTCAACTGGATAATTACCTATGGAAAATATATTTTCCACGTAATGATAAAACTATATTCGGTGAATCCTTAACTAATTAACTCTGATTTGGATAAGCATGCAAGCTTGAAAGATTCATCCTTTTGGTATTTTCTATTTTTCTGACTCTCACCATATTTTCTTTAACAGAAAATCTTTAAACACCAAATATTTTCATGAATGAAAAGGTGAAGAAGAATGTAGTGCAAGCATCTGAGTGACAAGCAGAAGCTGGCGGAAGATCAGAGTAACACCACATTTCACTATCTTTTCTTATATTAAATCAGGTTTGTTGATTGTGATCTCTTCCCCATAAATTCTACTTTATTGAATGTATTAATCAGTGAATTTTGAAATATATAGGTCTTAAGTTATCATTGATAACCCATTAAGCGCATGATTAATTTTTATATTACATACATTTTAAGTGGAGAATGGCTATTTATCAATTATACATCCATATGATCACTCAATAGGTTTCTATGAAAATGTAACTGTCTTTTAACAGAACTTAGAGTTAAATTGAGTTTAAAATAAAGTTCAATGGAAATTAAACATTGGTACTTAAAATATTATGACTAGGACATTATTTTTATTCATAATTTGCAGGACAAAATGGTTAATAGCATTAATGAAAATGTTGGTCAAAGGCATAATACACTGAAGAAAAGAGGCTGTGGATGCAACAAAGATGATTTTTTGCCAGAGGAATCGTTCACGAGCTGGGGAAGTTATGCACAAGCATTACGTGAAACAAAAACACGGCTTAAGGACCGCATATTGTCTCGATCTTCGGACCAATTAGAGCTCCATGAAGTGCGTGATCGTAGCCAGCATCAGATGAAGAAATCATTGAATTGGTTTGATTTGATTTGGTTTGGTATTGGTGCAGTAATGGGTGCTGGAGTTTTTGTACTTACTGGTGAAGCTACTAAAAACATTGCTGGCCCTGCTGTTTTACTGTCCTATGTTATATCAGGCATCTCTGCTCTGCTTTCAGTGTTGTGCTATACTGAATTCTCAGTTGAACTCCCTGTTGCTGGTGGTTCATTTGCATATCTAAGAGTGGAACTTGGCGATATCATCGCTTTCATTGCTGCAGGGAACATTCTGTTTGAGTACATTGTGAGTGGTGCTAGTGTTGCGCGATCTTGGACTTCCTATTTCGCGACTTTATGCAATCACAAGCCTGATGATTTCCGTATCAATGTCTCGAGTCTTGCTGAGGGTTACAACCACTTAGATCCTATAGCAATTGTTGTTTCAATGGTCATTTGTGTAGGTGCATCCTTGAGCATGAAAGGGTCCTCGCGTTTTAATTCATTTGTGACCATAGTACATATCATTGTCATGGTTTTTATACTGTTGCTGGTCTATCTAAGGCGAATGTGGCTAATTATTCAAGCTTTGCACCTTATGGTGCTCGTAGCGTCCTGAAAGCAGTAGCTATGCTTTTCTTTGCTTATGTTGGATTTGATGGCGTCGCAACTCTTGGGGAAGAGATTAAGAATCCAGGTAGGCAAGGGCGTAGTTGCTTTTTTGTGAAGGGGGTTCAATTTGGATACCTATCGCTGAAAAATTACTATGTGTAATCCCCTTAACATTAGTTCATATTCTAAGTGTGATACTTCTATAGGTTTTTGAATCTCCTTACTGAAATTTCTGGCTACGCCACTGCAGGTAGGGATATCCCTCTGGGTCTAATAGGTTCGATGGTGGTTATTATCACAGTATATTGCCTCCTAGCTGCGACGTTGTGCCTAATGCAACCTTTTAATCAAGTAGATGTTGATGCCCCATTTACCATTGCCTTCCAAGCAGCAGGGATGAATTGGGCAAAGTACATAGTTGCATTTGGGGCTTTGAAAGGGATGACAACAGTTTTGCTGGCAAACATAATTAGTCAAGCTAGGTATTTTACACACATTGCAAGAACCCATATGGCCCCTCCATTTCTTGCTGCAATTAGTGAAAAGACCGGGACACCTGTTACTGCTACAGTTATAATGACCGCCGCGAATTGCATTATGGCCTTCTTCACAAGTCTTGACATATTGGCAAACCTTGTCTCAATTGCCACATTGTTTGTGTTCTCACTAGCTCCTCTAGCACTTCTAGTGAGACGTTACTACGTGTCAGGGGAAACATCAGACGCTGATAGGAAAAAACTCATCCTGTTCTTGGTTGTGATCATGCTGTCCTCGATTGGATCAGGTGTTTGCTGGGCAATCAGCGAGAATGCTTGGTTCGGGTGCATAATTACTGTTGGAGTTTGGTTTTTCGCCACATTGGGGCTAAATTTAATGCTAAAGGAAGCGCGAAAGCCTAAGGTATGGGGATTACCATTGATGCCATGGATTCCATCAGCTAGTGTAGCTATCAATGTTTTTATCATGAGCTCCATGGATGGTGCATCATTTGTGAGATTTTCAGTTTGGACCGCGATCTTGCTTGTTTACTACTTGCTTGTAGGATTGCATGCTACCTATGATGCAGCCAAGGAGATTGGTAGTAATGCTTCTCATATAACTGATGTTGAAGCCAATGCAGCAAGGACCAGTGAAACTGGAGTAGCTAATAACTAGGCATTTAAATAAGATTCAATGGTTTATATAGACATACCCTTTGGATATAGTAGTGTTTTTTTCTTCAGTAGACATCTTGATCTCATTAATTTCCTCTTCTTTTCTTCTTCATTAGATCTATTTCCAGAGATGCGATTTTATCTTCATGAAATAATAAATGTACATCAGTGTTTAATTGATGAAATACTATTGTGGGCAGTCTATAATGTATGGTAGGAATTATTCTTGGATTGGTTCTATATGTTTGGAACCAAATTAAGTACATGGTTGGATTCCTTGGACCAGAGTTTCCTTGTCCATGATTATAGAGTATTGTCAATTTTTGTTGTCTGTTATTTTGTACTTGTGCTAGTCTCTCTTCCACACGGTTGAGTAGATAGATGAAGAAGTTAGAAAATACAATAAGGATGCTCAAAATTTGAACACTCTTCATCAGTGGACTATGTAAGAGAATTCAAAGTCTATTTTTTAAATTAAGAACAAGTAATATTTTATCTTATACGTAGTATAATTTTTCGGCGAAGGGTGAGTTAATTACCCTTAGTCATACATAGTTTCGCCCCTGAATAGATGGGATAATGACCTTTTTCCTAACCCCCATCACTTTTGCTCTATATATCTTTACATCAGAGCTGCAAGAAATACATCTTAAAATATAATCTTAATAGTATCCTAGTATAAAGCAAGACATATTTAACTCCATAATTCTGATTTAATTACTCCAAAAAATTAGGTGGAAAGGGAGAAAATCTTAATTCTTTATGCTATTGTGACGACCAACCAGTCGTCTTGTTTATTGTAGCCTTGTTCCCCTGTTTATTACTCATCCCATGTTCATTGGTGCTAATGTGACTTGCTGTGGTGGTTGGTTAGGTTACATGGATGTTTCAGACTGAATTGAGACACTTAGTCCCAAGATTGGAAGCTTAAGTTGAAAGAGTTGACCGGAGTTGGACTTTTGTGTAGACGACCCCGGAACAGAATTTCGATAGTTCCGATAGCTTCATATGGTGGTTTTGGACTTAGGAGTATGTCCAGATATTGATTTGGAGGTCCGTAGGTTATTTTGGGTTGAATTGGCGAAAGTTGAAAAGTTGAAAGTTTGGAAGGTTGTGAAGTGTGATTGAGAGTTGGCTTTGTTGATACGGGGCTCGTATTTTGGTTTCGGAAGTCGGAGTTGGTTTGGTGTGTCATTTATGACTTGTGTGCAAAACTGAGGTTAATCGAAGTTTGTTTGATAGGTTTCCGCGTTGATTTTAGAAGTTGGAAGTTTAATAGTTCATTAGGCTTGAATTGATGTGTGATTCGTGATTTCAATGTTGTTTGATGTGATTTGAGGCTATTACTAAGTTCGTCTCGTTTTTTAGGACCTGCTGGTATATTCGGACGGGGTCCCGGGAGTCTCGGGGGGTGATTCGGACGAAGTTCGACTTTATTTTTGCCTTATAGAACTGCTAATCTGGTGTCTGGTGCAGTCTTCATCGCGTTCGGGACATGGATATCGCATTCACATAGAGTTGTTCAGGGGTAAGAGGTTTTGTTCCTCGCGTTCGCGAAGAAGGCCATGCGTTCACGAAAATCTAGCAGGTCTGTGCATTGTGATCGCGTGAGGGTATTCACGTTCGCGTAGAAGGATGAGGTCTGCTTGGGCACGAGGCATTTAGCCCTCGCGTTTGCGAGGAAGGGGTTGCGTTCGCGTAGGCATTGAGCACCTGGGCAGAAAGTTTTAAGATCGCAAATCGTGGGTTAGAGTATTTTTTCACATCTTGAGTTGTAGAGCTCGATTTTGAAGGAGATTTTTACGTCTTGGAGCGGGGTAAGTATTTTTTACTCGAATTGGTTGTTCTATCATGATTCGATCTTTGTTTTAACATTAATTAGTGTATTAAAGTGAAGAAATGGGGGATTTTGTGGAAACTTTGCAAAAAAATAAAAAATGCAGGTTTGAAAGTTGATTTGAGGTCGGAATAAAATGATTTTATTATGTTAGACTTGTTATTGAATGGGTATTCGAAATTCATAAATTTTATCGGGTTTCGAGGTGTGGGCCTGGGGTTGGTTTTTTGTGTTGACTTTTAAATTTTGGTTAAAAATCTTAGCTTTATCATTTAGAATTAATTCCTATAGCTTTTATTGATAGTATTATGTTATTTTGGCTAGATTCGAGCCTTCCGGAGGTTGATGCGCACGGGAAGGGCTTGTTAAGGGATTAATTTGGCTTGATTGAGGTAAGTATCTTATCTAAACTTAGTTGAGGCACTAGTTTCCAAATTACTTGTGATAGCTACGTGCTATGGGTGTGTACATGCGTGGGGTTTTGATCCCATGTGCTAACACCTGGGATAATTGTCCATGCTCGGGTTGTGCTTAGGCTATGATAAGCCTAAAATTGATTGTTAAGCTTTAAGTTATGATGCCTCGCATATTTGTAATATTGTTGTGAACTATTTGAGCCATGTTTAAGGCTACATAGAGGTTAAATCCCTGAATGAACTTGATAAATGTTATTCACTGATGAAATTGTCGATTCGAGTTGTGATAGCACACTTTAGCATGTCATTTATACTAGTCCAGGAGCATGAGATTTGTTATTCATTCATCACATACATATATTCTTGTTTATTTGCTCATGTGTGATATGATTGGACTGGGTGCCTGTGACCACACTGGGCGAATTATATTGTTATGCCTGTGACCATGCTGGGCGGAAATAAATAAAAATCAAGTTTAAAAAATGCACTCAAAACAACCGGCGGGATCGTTATAGAATATGAATTATTTTGTCATTACTTGTTATGATTTGGTAATTCGTCTCTTTTTTTTTTTTTTAAAAATTTGTCTTCTTGCTTTGCTGTATAGCAGAACAAACTTTGAAAAGGATTGTGTCCAATCTATAAACAAACCACCTAAGACTCCTAGGCAACATGGACTCGTGAATGAGGACCACCAATAAGGCTAGTGATGACGGAAATATGGATGTTCTGGTGAAAGTGGAAAAGGACACTTGGAGGATTGGGCTTTTGTTTTTGGTCTCAAGCAGAAAAGGGCCAATGGAGAATTGGTTTGTGGTTAGTGGTTAAATGGGCTGGGCTGGGATGGTTTTTCCTCCTCCTTTTTTAGAGGTGGGTTTGGGATTGTGGAAAACAGTTATCAGATCCTCGGACTATGTCAAGAGACAAGGAGCTAGTCAACACTGTTCTTTCTAAAGATACTATGAATTTTTACCTATATGTTTTTTTACCCATCTTAATCATATTATCAATTAATATTTACAGAGAAATTTACCTATATTACCTAACAAATGACATGATTGAATAAATATTTTTTATGTTATTAGTACATAAAAGTTAAACTCTTCCTAAGTTAATTCAAAGCAGCTGCGCCCGAGAAGTAGAACGACAGTGTTAGGTCCGAGACAACAACCTTCACTACTTTGTTGTTAGAAACATAGTCTGTACACGGACTAACAATCATCAGCATGAATCATGACAACTAGAATAAGAACATAACGAAGTAACATTTAGACATAATTCAGTTACCAGAAGCAACAGGAGGAGCACTAGAAGCATCTTTTAACCCGGTTTGTACTGTTATGCCTGTGATCACGCTGAACAGTTTATGATATCGAGCCTGTGCCTGTGATCACGTTGGGCTGGCAACACGTTAAATTGGTTGTGCTTGCGTGTGGATATGGATCCATCTCCCTAAACTCGCCCTCTCATGTTTCTCTCTTGATGGAAAAATATACACGCGGTTATTGAGAAAACTGATCAGTAGTTTAGTATGTGATGATAGGCTAAAAATACGAGTTTTTGGCTACTTCGCACCTATTATTTGCTACACTTTAACTGTGTTTGAGATAAAATATTGATAATTATACTCATTACGTGTTTTCTATTACGTAGGTTGAGAATCCAAGCTAAGATGCATTTTTGGAGCTTAATTAGATAAATAGAACTTTGAAGTTTGATAGTTAAGTCTAGGGGTGTGCATTCGAATCGGTTTATCGATAAATCGAATCGATTATTTGTTATCGATTTCGATTTCGATTCCGAAAATTTTCTTATCGAGTTATCGATTTTGATTTGATTTTGTCCACTTCGCTTATCGATAAGAAATATTTTTTTTTCTTTTTTTTTCTTGTCGTGGTTCCTTTACCCTAACTTATTATTTCCATTTTCCTCTACCCTTATATTTTCTAATTTTCCCTACCCTATTATTTTCTTTCCTCTTCATGACTTCACGCCGTTTCTGCCTCAAGATTTTCCCCTACGGCCCTATCCTCCTGCCCCTTTAGAGCTGAACTGCTGAAGCCTTAAATTTTCTTCACTCAAAATTCCTCCTTTCTCGGTTTCTTCCACAGATCTGGTAATTCTCTATCTCCAAATGGGTTCTCTCAGTAAGTTGATTGTAATTTGGTAGAAGTTCTTTTGGTCAGTTAGGTAAGGAGCTGAAGAATAATTAGTCTGCCTGAATTAAATCAATTAATCGTAGTATCATTTGGTATGATACAGTAATGATTAGTCGTCTATCTCTATTAGCTATCCACTATTTATACATGTTTTACACATAGTATACATATATTAAGTAAGGGTACTAAACATGACAACATCGCTTAGAGCTAGCAAATTTTCTTATTGGTGGAATCTCGCAAATTTTCTTATTGGTGTAATCGATAACCGAATCGATAAGCCCCAAAAATCGATAAACCGAAATTGAAAAAATCGAAACCTTATTGAAACGATAATGATAAGCATATGTACAAATCGATAATCGATAAGTAATTATCAATAAGGGTCAAAATCGAATCGATGCACACCCCTAATTAAGTCAGGATTGAATTCGGGGGTCAAAGATAGTATATATATATATGAAAAAGTGAGAAAAAATGTTCAAAGCCAAGATTTGCACTAACACGCCCGTGTTCAAAAGTGTGTGGTATTTCAGCGACTTGGCAAATTGCATCAGGAAGCAAAAGGGGCAGTCTTCTAAATTTGTCCACTTACACGTGATGTTGGACTTTATGTACACCAAGGTTTCTGCCTATTTAATTGTTAGGCACAATTGTGCACTTCTCTGAAAAGTGCCACTAATGCGGCGTCCTGTGCGTCGCGCTTGGCGAGTACTAGTGCAATATTTTGCGAGTTATTTCAGTTCGGCTCAGAGAGTATTTCAGTTCGGCTCAGAGCGTAGTCGGTATAATATACTGTAAACACAATTTTTGAAGGGGATTCGACCTACCGGAGTTTTGGGAGAGCTACCACGTCTTGAAGATATAAGATTTTATCAATTTTCTTGTCAATAATCAGTGCAAAAATGAGAATTAGTATTGTAAAATTGTCTTTGATATGTTCTATGTTCCTAAATGTATTTGTGATAACTTTCTCCATACCTATGGAGTAGTTTTTCCAAGGTTTTGACGAATATGGTATTTTAATTGATATTTATGAATTTAAGTCTAGTTTAATTGTGTGATTACGTTTATGGGGCTTTGATTTGTTTGCAACTTTATTCACCGGTTCGTTTAATCGAAAAGAGGAATATTTTGGTGATTATCTTTGTATTATTTGATTTTTGTTTAATTTAGTGATTCTTCTAAGTAATCGAGAGAGCTTTTTGAATTATTGATTAAACCAAGTTAGGAAAATGTTTTAGAGACGTTTTCCTAAAGACTAGTCCATTAACATATTCTTGCATATCTTCACAGTGCTTCATATTAGTTTATTTTGTAGCGTTCAGATTAAATCGAGAGAGGAATCTTAACCTTACATTTAAACTAATCATCGAGTGAATTCGTGAGAATCATTAGAACATTAGAGTGAATTTAAACAGAGTTTGATCCCTAATAGCCATCTTGCACCTATCCTGTCCCGACCCCCTTATTTCTCCTATTGTTTACAACTTGTTAGTTCAACTCTCCTTCTCTGTGATCAGGTCTAATTATTGGTAATCTTAATTTAGTAGTTAATTGTAGAAGTAATCACTTGAAATCAAGTGTTGATCATCCTGAACAACAAAAGAGCCAGAAATTACTCGAACATTGTTTAAATCCAATCTATGTGAGAGATAATTTAACTATACTATCTTTGCCTAGCGAACATCAATTTTGTCTTGTGTTTTGCGCTCGTCAAATTTTGGCGTACATTGCCATGATTGACAATCAATAGTGTTCAAAATAATTTTTTGTACTAATTAGGGAATTTTTTTTTTAGTTCACTTGTATTCAAAATAATTTTTTTCTTTTAGTTCACAAATGCTAGGGATAAAGCTTGAAGAATTATTCTTGATATTAAACTTTAATTGATGTTGAAGATGTAGTACAACCAGCCTATGAAAACAGTTACAGAATTAACAGTTAGAACTGTTGCGTTTTTATTAAGGGGTGTGAATGGAAAATGAAAAAGGTACCTTTGGGATTGCACCTCTTCATCTCACCTTTTGATTGTCTATAAATTTAGAGGCTTGTCCTCATTTTTAAAAAGAAGGAAAAATCTGAAATTATCTCCTTTCTTTCTATATTGTTGCATTATTATTATTTTTTTAAAATAAACATAAGGGTCAAGTGTGATTTGCTCTGTTCTTTGAGTTCGTTGGTATCCTGCAGTTTGTATTGCCACTGTTGCAGGAAGGTTTATTCCGTTTCATCCTGGGAGGATTTAATCCATTACCTTGGCAACTTGTGAGGGGGTTAAAATTCCTTAAGGACACACAAGGAAATTGTGGACTCGGAATATTTCTTATCGTTTACAAATTTTCTGTTTCTTCTAACAGTTTTCTAATCTCTGATTTTGAACACACTAATACTAGCAATCTTAAGAATTTTTTATTTATTTTCTGGTGTTCGTCTTAACATCTTTTTACTGAGATAAAAAAGAAGAAAGACTCGACGCTAATGTCATGGAAATGACAAAATCAGTGTTACATCATTTCAACTAGTGCCATGTAATTTTAGACAAAAATATTTTAGTATTCAAAGATGGGAATACATCGAAAGAAACAAGTTCAGATAAGTACAAA
>ML423732.1:5672-21025 GCA_005239525.1 Nicotiana knightiana
TATATATATATATATATATATATAATAACGTTCCTGGTGGTTTCGTTTTGATAATATTGTGGAAGTTGTGAGAAATGCAGTCTAACTATTTCGTAATTGTCGAGGTTCACGTGGTTATTGGGTTTTATTGAGTTATTTCCAATTGTTGTTGTAAGTGTGTTAGAAATGTTGGTTGTTCTCTTGATTTTTATCATGGTACATTAAGACTGAGCTGGGTTGACAGCGTTACAGTGTTTACATATATACTGATTGGTTTTATTGTGAAATGATATTGGTTAAAGCTTACGAGCTATACGGTTTTCTGTTTGAAATTGTGGAAATAAAAGTATTGTGAAAGGCTTGGCCTGAATTGTGAAAGTCTCATAAATAAACTGATATGATATGTCCGGTGGGGGCGGGTTGCACGCCGCAACAAGGAGTGATAAGGGTGGACAGGTGGGATCGGGTTGCACGCCGCAACAGGAACAATAAGGGTGATAGATATATATATATAGGGAGGATCAATAAGGGTGGACATGTGGGATCGGGTTTCACGCCGCAACAAGGAGCGATAAGGGAGGACATTTATATTTTTATTGTTTATAAATTAAAGGCTGGAACACTCATTGTTTTATTGTCATTATTTCATATTCTGCTCTTTCTATTATTTAAAGTGAAGCTTGTTTCGTTTTCAACTGTTGAGACATAAATATTGTGAAAGTCTTTGACTTAAATTGTGAAAATCCTTTTTATAAATAAAGAGACGTGATTGTCTGGTGGGAGCGGGTTGCACGCCGCAACAAGGATTGATAAGGGTGGACATGTGGGATCAGGTTGCACACCGCAACAGAAGTAATAAGGGTGATATATTTATAGGGAGGAGCAATAAGGGTGGACAGGTGGGAACGGGTTGCACGCCGCAACAAGGAGCGATAAGGGAGGACATTTATATTTTTACTGATTTTCAAAGAAAAACAAAGATTTGAAAACTTACTATTTTATATTACTATTTTTCATATTTTAGCACTACTTTTATCTAAAGTTAAAGTTTGAAACCTTGAAAATTATTTGAGAGTTGGTTATAACAGAGGCCTCGAAAAAGCGGCTGAGTTATTTCATTGTTGTTGCAGTACTTAATTATTTGTTTAGATTTCCCTCTTGCTTTATATTTATTGTCTCAGTTATATTTTTCTTGTTCGTGTAGAATTATTTTATTGCGTTATAGTATATATTATTGTCACAGGTTATATGTTGTTAATGCCCCGCCGTAGCCTCGTCNCTAGAATTGTTTTATTGCGTTATAGTATATATTGCTGTCACATGTTATATGTTGTTAATGCCCCGTCGTAGTCTCGTCACTACTTCGTCGAGGTTAGGCTCGGTGCTTACTCAGTACATGGGGTCGATTGTACTGATACTACACTCTTTTGTGCAGATCCAGGTAACGACCAGCAGTAGAGATATTTAGAGTGGATATTCATTTATTCGGAGACACGAGGTATATCTGTCGGCGTTCGCAGATCCCGAGAGTTTTCTCCTATTTTCATAAATGCTGTTTTATTTTATTCAGAACAGTTACATTATTTCTTTCGGCCTAGTATTTGTAGTATTCTTTAGTAGTTCATGAATTGTGACACTGGGTAGTCTTAGAGTTATTTATATAATTAGTTCGTGGTTTATTTTTATATAATTATTTATTGTTTTATCATTGGAAATCATTTAAATTAAGTTTACGTTAGATTTATTTATTGATGTTTAAGAAGATAATCAAAGGAAGTTAGCTACTCAAATTCTAACATTGGCTTGCCTAGCAAGTGTGGTGTTAGGCGCCATCACGATCCCTAAGGTTGGGAATTTGGATCGTGACAGATGCCCAGAACCCCATAACACTACTATCCCCACCAAGATGCAGCCTATGCCAGGGCACCGCCTCATTATTCCGTGATGAAGGCCCAACCCCACACACGACCAAAACAACACTACAACCAAGCTCGAGCTCCACCTCCCAGAAATAACCATCCTTACCAAGCTCCATATAACCCCTGTCCACCACAATACAACCACCAACATAATCCACCCCCTCGTGAGCCACTTAGGAGAAGCAATTTCACCCCTATCGGTGAATCCTACTCTAGCCTGCTCCCGAAGTTGATCCAGCCAGGTTTGTTGCAACTTGTGCCCTCTAATCGGCAAAATCCTGAATCCCCATCATACCGGGAAGGTACCAGGTGTGCTTACCATTCGGGGGTAGAGGGTCATGATACAGAGGACTGTTAGACCCTGAAAAGGGCGGTTGAAAATATGATAGGACAAAAACAAATTATGCTGAGTGACGAGGAAACCCCCAACGTGACTAACAATCCATTACCGACTCATAACAATGGGCCAGTCATCA
Source organism: Nicotiana knightiana (assembly GCA_005239525.1). Taxonomy (NCBI): domain Eukaryota; kingdom Viridiplantae; phylum Streptophyta; class Magnoliopsida; order Solanales; family Solanaceae; genus Nicotiana; species Nicotiana knightiana. Next base: position 8,047 of record ML423732.1, read on the forward strand.
GAATGATCTATGAGGATAATTAATTTAATCCAACTTTGAAAGCCATCATTGCCATCGCCGATTCAGAAACGAGACCCAAAGCTGCGGTAGAAAAATCCAAAACTAAGAAGAAAATCACTCAAATTCCTCAAGTGGTAGAAAAAGCTATAAAAAAAAAAGCTGGGGCAACACCTGCTAAGAAAACAATTCTTTATGTTCCTAAACCCCAAGGAAAGAACAACTCACTGTCGCGCCCCCTTTTTCCCTCGCGAAGTCGGGGTTTCGACATTCTGGGACAAATCCTTTTCCTTTTGGGAAAGGGGTATGGAAATTGAAGAGTCGCCACCAAACGGATTTAAGGTGCGTTAGGGCACCTAATGCAAGTAACTCATATAAACCGATTTGCGTTACCAAATATTGGGTAAGGGCTTGAAATTACCTTGAGAGAAGGTGTTAGTCACCCCTCGAAGTCCACAATGTTGGGTCTCGGCCAAACTCATTTTTTGGATTAGTCATTAAGCAAATAAAACAATTTAAGCACATAGAAATTATTAAGAAAAAACAAGAATAAGGGAGGGCCTAGGTTTATTAGCCTATAGGATCACATCTGTGCAATACCTGGTAAACCTTCCTCAACTAGAGGGGTTACACGTGGAATTATCGCACAGGTCATCATATCATTTACTACCCANTATGGCACTGGAGGTGTTTAGGACCTCTAATTTAGGCAGTTCGAGACTCTCCTGGGGTGCTTAAAGGAGAAAATCTAAGCGACAACAAAGAACATATAGGACTGTAAAGTAAAGAACGATTAAGGGGCTCATATTTACCTCCACAAATAAACAGATAATTAGCACGTCTCAAACAACAAGATTTCAGAGGTTTCAGAATAGTCCTAGAATAGGATATCTAGGTGAGCATGACAAGCAGAGAATATGCAGCATTCTATTAAGGCAAAGTAATAGAAACCTAATAAGTTTGCCTACTGATTTTAGGACTTGATGAATCTAGGCAGTTAACAAATAATTAAACAAAGCACAATTTTTTACCATTTTCAAGATTTCAATTATCCTACAGGCTTGCCTAGGCGTGGATCCGAGATATCCTATAAACATGATATCTAAATGTTAATTAGAATCTTAATACTAACAAGAGATTTTAAATAGGCAGTTTGAGTTCATGATGTCCTATAGGCATGCTGTCTAAGTGCTGAACATTACAGAATTGATTTTATACATTTATCTCTATAAGCATGATATCTAGGTATTGGGACTGCTTTTTATACTCTCTAGACATAGGCGTATTATTCAGGCAAGCGCAATAAAAGTCCTAAAACATGTATTCTAATGCACAAAGGAGAACTTTATGAACATGATTATTAGGTAGAATTAATAACAACCTAGTGACAAGATTTCTAAGCAGGCATGAGAGGTTTTAGAACAAACGATATGATGCCTACGAACATGTTTTCTAATGCACAAATGATCCTAAGAGCATGATTCCTAATGCAAGAAAATAGTCATAGTAATCCCAATAGCATGATTTCTACCCAATGCCCCCACAAAACACATATGAAAGTCCCTCCCATTTTACTAATATCCCTAAATATCTGTTTACAAAGATCATTATTATAGACTATTACATAATAAATAAAAGCTATGCTATAGGGAGCCTGAATAGGCCCAAAGTGGACCTGGAGGGTCAGGCCTTCAAACAGTCCAAGGTGCCATAGTCTCATGATGTCCAATAGGGGTATCCTGGTGTGTCAAAGTTCCCAAAGACCTCAGGGACCCCGGGCAATGCTCACACCAAGATCCTTTAAGGAAAATAATTTTTGTGCAGTGTGGAAAAGCCAGCCCCAGTGTGCCAGAGTTCGGAGGATATCTCATGGATTCCTAGACAGTACACACACTGGAGGGGCAAAACTTTAGTAATATAAGAGTAGAAGTGAGAGTGCTTGACATAGTGGAAACTGTTTTAGGAAAACATTCCAGGAGTAAGATAGTTCAGTAGTAAAACATTTAGGAGTGAAAATGGTTTAGAGGTGAAAACATATTAGGGGTGAAACAATTTAGAAACATTCTAGAAAGGGGGTTCAGCAAACAACAACAAGTAGAAACGCAGTCACAAAGCTTCATATTTCCCAGATTCAACTCAGTTTGTTAGTTAACCTTAGGTGGGCATACAACATGCTGAGAACAAACAATTACAAAAAAATGGAACAGGGATTGGGAACACAGGAATTGGTCATACCAATTGAAGTCAATTAGATAGAAAAATAGGATTCTGAAACAAAAAGTAAACATGCTGGCTTAAGGCAATAAACAGGGTAGATTGAACCTTAAACACAGAAGTAAACATGTAACAATAAACATGAAAGATTAGAATTTGAACACAGAAGTAAACATGTTAATTAAAGTGATTAACAAAAGTAAACATGCTGGTTGAAACAATAAATAGGAAGAATGAAACTTAAACAGGAGAAAACATGTTAATGAAGACAATAACAGGAAAGGACACAGAGTTAAATATGTAGTAGTTAAACTAGTACAGAAGAGACATGGGCTTAACAGAAGTAAAGCAATAGGAAGCACACAGATTTTAACTTCATAGTATAATGAACAACGTTAGAAGTAGAAACATATCAGTTAAAGGAAGCAAATGGAAGGTAGAGTGGGCAAGATTCAATGGTCTAGCCTTGGCTTTCAGCTGGCTAGACAAGCAATGAGCACAAATAGCAGAGAGACGAGAGCAAAGTATGTGCGTGAGTGTGTGTTTTTTGTGAACTATTTTATTTTTTGAAGAATTAGAATGAGAGTGTATATATAGAACTTAGGGAGGTAAAACAAATAAGGGAAAGAGGAAATCACAGTTCGTAAAACAAGGGTAATCAAATAAAATGAATTTGTCAATTAGGGAATCAATTCCTATAGAGAAATTCGGAAGAGACCCCCTTAAATTGGGGAGAGTCAGGTAACGGCCAGAATTGGGGTTCAATTAATGCAGCAAATCAGATCATACCATATAGGGAATCAACCGAATCCCCAAACCATACTGATAATCTAATTATGGCAAGTATAATCAATCAAGGTCACAAATAAGGAAACAAGTAAAGATCCCAGCAAATATGAACTTTAATAGGACAATCATTCGAGTCCCTGAGTCAATCAGTAGAAATCTCAAAGAATACTGATTTCCTAGGAAAGAACTATTCAAATCCCTAAATAGGAATCAGTCAAGTAAAATTTCCCAAGAATACTGATTTTAACGGGGACAAATTGTTCAAATAGAAATCAATCAAGTAAAAGCCCAAAGAATACTGCTTTTAACAGGGAAATCATTCAAATCCCTAAATAAAATCAGTTAGTACGACTGATTCATAGAAATAAATATAACAATGGAAAAATTAGAATAAATCAGTGTAACCATTAGAAACATCTAGGGTTCGAGCATACGTGCGAAGATTAACCAAACACGTAAAGAGATGGCTAGATTAAACATTGAAAGCAAAAAATCTTTTAAAGAGGAGTCTGGGAAGAACCCTAGTTTCAGAAAGAGTGAATAAAATCGAACCAGTTAACCAAAACAAAAGACTTTCAAGGGAAAATACCAGATAATACTCGAATCATTTCAGATCTACAAAGATCTGAACAGATTAGAAAAGTAGTGAAACTAGGGTTTTTTCAGAAACAGTAGAGATGAAGAAACTCGACCAAAAACCCATGGACTCATACTAAAAGCAATAGGAAATCCATACTCACAAACAAAAAATGGCCTTAGACGGGCCGGTAAGCAAGTTTTCGGCAAGAATAGGTTGGATCTCCATGAGATTTTCCCAAGGATCCATGAAATCAAACAAACAGGACGTATAGAAAGCTAGTAGTGGTCGGAGAATGCAGGAAAACTCCATAGATGGGAGCTTTTCGCCGGTGACGGCGATTAGGGATAGGGGTGAGTTGAGAGAGAATGGGAGAGGTTAAGGAACCCGTGACGACGGAAATGAAAGAGTGAAGGGGGGTTAGGGTAGTTGGTGAATTAAAATGGTAGGTAAGGTTGTGGACTGTTGATCTAAAAGATCAACTGCCACGATTGAACGGGGTTACTGGATCGGGCAGGTATAGATTGGGCCTAGGGGTGAATTGGGCTGGTGTATTAAGGGGTTTGGGCTGATGTATAATGGTTAAGTCCTAAAATTAAAGGAATTAAGATGCTATTTGTTAAATACCCAATTAGTTGACAAAAGTAATTTATAAAAATAATTAGCGCATTATAAAATATGATTTTAATATAATTATTCAATATTTTAAGAATACAACAAACTATTTTCTGGTAAAGTAATGTAATAATGCATGCATGAGCTATAATTGCAAAGTTATTCCAATTATAACCTAAGAACTGTAAAAATGGCTATTTATGAAATGATTTAAGCTTAATATAAATATAAATAGCAAAATTAAACCATGAAATTTGTATAAAGTCATTTGTAATGGAGTTAGTGATTATTTATATAAATAAAAATACTGGGATAAATTAATTAAAATCCTTAAAAATAGAGAAATTATGGAAAAATATTAATTGATGTTAATGCATAGTTTTGAAGGTATATATGCAAATTTTGAAAATATCATAGGGAAAAATTGGGTATCAACACTCACGATGCTGGAGGTAACATTAGCAATACTGGGCATTGCCACCTCCTGAACAACCATGTTTTCCATGTTCACAGGAAATTGGATGAGGTCCTGAATATTGTCTGTATCTCTTGCTTCACGCAACCTCTTGTGAAATGTTCTCTCAGGTTCGAGGTCAAAGCCGTCAAGTCTGTCCTGGATTCTGACTCTACGCATTCAATCGAAGTTCCTGAGATTAGAGCAAAAATCACGTGACGTTAGAATCAATGAAATAAACAATTAAAGTAAAAGACTAGAAAGTAGTCTATATTCAAGTCCCCGGCAGCGGCGCCAAAAACTTGTTGATCCCAAACGCACACGCAAGTATACGTGGTCGTAGCAAGTAATATAATGTTAAGTCGAATGTCGAACCCATAAGGACTTGCGTAAACTACTTGCTGAATCACTCTAATTGTTATTTAATCAAGCCAAAATAAAATCCAGGAATGTAACTAATTTATACTACGAATCTATGGAATAACTATTTATCAAGTACGAAAGTATTGTTGTGTATTCAGTAGAGACAAATATTCCAGGGTTGTGATCAACTCACCACTCGTATTGCGTTCTAATTAACTCTCCCCTTCATATAATTCACTCATGGTTGCTAATTAATCGATAAACGCTCTCATAGCCTTCTCCCGAAGCACTACTCGCCTATTCTCAATAGATTAACGCCTATATTCCTATGAAATTAATCTATTAGAACACACTAAGATTACGATGTTTAATTAAGCACGGTGACTAGGTATATTCCTATCCTAACCACAAATCCGCTCCCCTGAAGGGTTAAGATCGCGCTCTCTTCAATTCTTCTCTAATCTATATACGGCTTTCCCAAGCATAACATAGATAGTATATAGAACCTAATTGCTGGCCAGACAATTAAGCAATTAAACATAGAATTGAAGAAACAACCATATATTGAGTGAACTATAATCAAGGTTAAATTAATGTCGAATAACAATATTCACGGCTAAACCACAACCCCAGAAAAATGGGTGTTTAGCCACTCATTCTATAATCAAACAATTTCATAAGTGTTGCATAAATTGAAAATACTAGAATAAGATGAAGAAAACTGAGAAATCCTTCGCTTCCTAGTGTTCCCGTGTGTATCTTCTCTCCAAAAACGGCATCTCCCCTTCAAATTTGTGTTTTTGGGTCTATTTATATGTTTTGGGACAAACCCTAAACGTGTAGGATACTTCTAGTCAAACCGGGAAACACTTAAAACCTTCAAAACTCGGACTAGGCCGGATCAAGGACCAGGCGTTACAGGCCAAACGCCTGGCTAACGCCTGGCCAGGGCTGACGTTATGGGTCAAACGCCCCCCAAACTCCTGGTCGCACCAGGCTTTATAGCCCAAACGCCCGTCTAAAGCCTGGTAGGACCAGGCTTCAGCTCAAACGCCCGGCTATAGCCAGGTTCACTCTTTTTTGAATCTTGAGCGTATTTTTGACGTTTATGCATCCATTTAGCTCAGCTTCCATCTCCAATTCACCTACACATGAAATAGACTCCATTATGCACATACGACGTGTATTTTTATCATTAACGCACATAAAATTTAAGGCACATAATGCTTTAAACCATGAATTGTAGGCACACATCAACACCCCACACTTAGACTCTTGCTCGTCCTCGAGCAATGGGTCAATCTACTACCCTTCAACACGTACCAAGTTCATTATAAAGGAATATTTTACTTTTCAATCACACATCTTACCCCTTAACTATGATCGATACCAGTAATCAAGTATGAACATAGAAAATTTCACATTATTTCCCTTCTTTAAACATGCCCAAGTATAACAATTTAATTAATCATACCAACAACCTAATTGCAACCACCCAACCTCAAGAGTGAACTTGGAACCACTAAGCCCTCTCAATTCACGCACCTACCCAACAAGAAAGTTTACAACATTACCAATCGTTCATGAGATCATGTGCCCTCACCAACCAACAAAAGAGTGAATATAACTCGTCCACACATTCAAATATGGTTTTGAACATAATTTAAGGACATCACACAGTTGAACAAATTCACTCACTCTCACAAAGAATTCATATGCATCCCGTGGTAGTACCATAAGCTTGCCCGTAGTGTAGATCTCTACNTGCTAAGGACGGGTAGGATATGTTTAGGAATAGTGACTAACCCTCCTAAGCACTTTAATACACTATCTTCACAAATCAACTCATTTTCTTCTCAACCAATTCCCTTGCCACAACTCATATTCAACATAGCCCTTTTTCAATAAGCACTTATATATTTTCACTAGCACAAATTAATAGAAATTGGAGGTGTGTATCTTTTTGTACATACTTCTACTATAATTTTTTTTCTTTCTTTCCTACACATACTCCATACATGAAGATTCAATGGCTAGTGACTTTCGAATACAATTTTCGTGCACCAACGGGATTTTTAATGGCTCCACTCAAAAGCTACTCCCCAATATCTCACCTTACTTCTTTTAGCGACTAAGTTCCTTAGGAGGAAAAGGTGCAAAAATCTCAATTTAAGAACAAAATAGGGGTACGGCTTGTAATGTGGGTACCAAAGAAAAGGTCTAAAGGCTCAANAAACATTACTCCCCAATATCTCACCTTACTTCTTTTAGCGACTAAGTGCCTTAGGAGGAAAAGGTGCAAAAATCTCAATTTAAGAACAAAATAGGGGTACGGCTTGTAATGTGGGTACCAAAGGAAAGGTCAAAAGGCTCAACGAGGCTAGCAATGGAAAAATTAATTCTTATGTGACAAGCACATCCACGATCAAGCAAGAAAATGCCTACGTCATCTCTTAGACTAGCATAACCTACAATTTCGCTTCGATTAACACACGGGGGAAGTTCTAGACTACACAGGATAGCATAGAAAATCAATAAGCCCCACTCACACATTGCACATGACTCAATCACAACGGTTTTATTCAACTCTCAAGTCAAGAAAGCACACAAAATTGAGAGAATTAAGCAATATTACACTATGTAGCATACAAGNTACATGTCAAACCAAATATAAGGGAAAGTAGAATGTATGTCATAACCTAATATGCCGGCAGCAAACATGTCAATGAGTATCTCTAAGTTACTCAGTTTCTTCCTAAATACTCTAAAATAAATAATTTTGAATACTCGATTCAAGTTACACCCTTGGAAAAGAACCAGTGCCCAAAGAAGAACCAAGGGATACTACCTAACTATCCTAAAAATCGGATTTTATCCCTCAAGAAATTATCCAACAGATCCATCGTTGGGAAAAGTCCACATATTTCTATAAAAAAACAATAATTTTATACAATTACTCTTTAGAAAGTAGTTTCCCCACCCCACACTTATGTTATGCATAGTCCTCGATGCATGATCACAAAGAAAAACATTAAAATAAGGGTGAAAAATACTCCCTGAGACCCTCTCGGGTCTAGCTCGGACATGATTCTCAATCTTTAGAGTCGGGATGACCCCACACTTAAGCTCAAACATGCCCCTCAGCTTCAACTTTGGGTACTCAGACTTCCCATACTCTGCAAAATAAAAACAACACAAAACTCGACACTAAAAAAAAAAAAAATTAAAAACAGAATAGATATACAGGATGGGTTGCCTCCAAACAAGCGCCTTATTTAACGTCGCTGCACGACGCAGAATCTCGTCTCACTAATCAGCGAGCACGACCTTGGTCTTCTCATGATTTATGGTACCACCACAATAGTGTTTGACTCTATGTCCATTCACTAAAAAGTTTCTTTCACCATGTATAGCTCGCAACTCAAGTGCACCATATGGGGTGACTCTCACTATCTTAAACGGGCCTGACCATCTCGATTTCAGCTTTCCAAGAAACAGTCTCAGCCTAGAATTGAATAATAATACCTGTTGGCCTGGCTCAAAATGACGTGGCTTTATATGTTTGTCATGCCATCTCTTGGTCTTTTCTTTGTAAAGTTTGGCATTTTCGTATGAGTGCAACCTGAACTCATCCAATTCATCCAACTGCAGCAATCTTTTCTCACCCGCGACTTCAAGGTTCATGTTTAGCTTCTTGATGGCCCAATAAGCCTTATGTTCAAGCTCTACGAGCAATTGACATGTCTTCCCATAGACCAGCTTATACGGTGATGCCCCAATTGGTGTTTTGTATGCTGTTCTGTATGCCCATAAGGCATCATCTAACTTAACAGCCCAATCTTTCCTGTTCACACTCACTGTTTTCTCTAATATTTTCTTAATTTCTCTGTTGGATACCTCTGCTTGTCCACTTGTTTGAGGGTGATATGCTGTTCCAACTCGATGACGGACCCCATATTTAGCTAAAAGGTTATTCAAGAACCGATTGCAAAAGTGGGTTCCTTCATCACTAATCAAGGCACGTGGAGTACTAAATCTGGAGAATATATTCTTCTTCACAAACGCATCGACAACCATGGCATCATTCGTCGGCAATGCAATTGCCTCCACCCATTTCGACACGTAGTCAACTGCCAGCAAAATGTATTTATTTCCCCTGGATGATGGGAATGGACCCATAAAGTTTATCCACCATACATAAAAAATCTTTACCTCCAAGATATTATTCAAAGGCATCTCGTGCTTCCTTGTTATCGTTCCCGTTCTCTGGAACTGGTCACACTTTTTAACAAATGCATGGGCATCTTTGAATAGTGTTGGCCAAAAAAAACTAGATTGTAGCACTTTCGCCGATGTTCTATCGCCACCATGATGGCCCCCATACGGTGATGCATGACAATCATACAGCACAAGTTCCACTTCTTTATCAGGAATACATTTCCTCATTAACTGATCACCACATTCTTTGTATAGGTAGGGCTCATCCCAGTAGTAAAACTTCACATCGCGTAAGAACCTCTTTCTTGCTTCAAATTCTATTTTCGGAGGAAGTACCCCACTCACCAGATAATTCACATAATCAGCATATCACGGAGGAGGGTCTTGGGTTATAGCAAAACGTTGCTCATCAGGAAAAAAATTCTTTAATATCTCCACCCTCCTCCACATGATCATGATTTTCTAGCCTTGACAGATGGTCAGCTACTTGGTTATCAGTGCCCTTCCGGTCTCTTATCTCCACATCAAATTCCTGCAACAATAAAACTCAGTGCATCAATCTAGCTTTAGATTCTTTCTTTGTAAATAAGTACCTGATTGCTGCGTGATCTGCGTGGACTATAACTTTTGTTCCCACCAAGTATGCCCAGAATTTTTCAAAGGACCACACCACAGCTAACAACTCCTTCTCAGTGGTGGTGTAATTCTGCAGTGCATCATCAAGGGTCTTACTCGCATAGTAGATGGAATAAAACACCTTGTCTTTCTTTTGGCCTAGCACTGCCCCAATTGCATGGTCACTTGCATCACAAATAAGTTCAAATGGTACTGACCAATCAGGTGCAATAATTATGGGGGCAGCTACCAATTTCTTTTTGAGCTCCTCAAATGCCTTCAGGCAGGGTGCATCAAAATTGAACTTGACATCTTTTTCCAGCAACCTGCACAAAGGAGTAGCAATTTTAGAAAAATCTTTAATAAAGCGCCTATAAAATCCTGCGTGTCCTAAGAAACTCCGGACGCCTTTTACTGAAATTGGTGGAGGTAGTTTCTCAACTGCCTCCACTTTTGCCTTATCAACTTCGATGCCACTTTTAGATACTCTATGACCCAAAACGATGCCTTCCTGCACCATGAAGTGACATTTCTCCCAATTTAACACCAGATTCGTTTCTTCACAACGGGCCAACACCATGATCAGATTTTTCAAACAATCATCATAAGATGACCCAAAGACTGACAAGTCATCCATGAACACCTCTACGAATTTTTCCACCATGTCAGTGAAAATAGCCATCATACATCTCTGGAAAGTGGCCGGTGCATTGCAAAGACCAAAGGGCATTCGCTTGAAAGCAAAAGTGCCATAGGGGCAAGTGAACGTGGTTTTCTCCTGATCTTCTGGGCATATGACAATTTGATTGTAACCTGAATACCCATCCAGAAAGCAATAATATTCGTGCCCTGATAATCTGTCCAGCATTTGATCAATGAATGGGAGTGGAAAGTGATCCTTGCGGGTTGCTTTGTTGAGCCTTCGATAATCAATGCAAACTCTCCAACTCGTAACAATGCGGGTAGGAATTAGCTCATTCTTCTCATTCTCAATCGCGGTCATCCCTCCCTTTTTGGGTACACATTGAACCGGGCTCACCCAGTTGCTGTCAGAAATAGGAAAAATGATACCTGCATCCAACAATTTTATGACTTCTTTCTTCACTACTTCTTTCATGATGGGATTCAGCCTCCTTTGCTGCTCAACACTCGGGCGATGTCCATCTTCCAAAAAGATTTTATGCATGCAGAACGATGGGCTGATTCCTTTAATATCTGCAATGGCCCACCCAATCGCCTTTTTGTGCTCACGAAGTACCCTAAGCAATTTCTGTTCTTGTGTATTGGTCAGGCTGGATGAGATGATCACGGGCAATGTCTCAGAGTTCCCCAAATAAGCATAGCGTAAATGTGCTGGAAGAGGGTTGAGTTCCAGCTTTGGAGCCTCTTCAATAGATGGCTTATGAGGGGTTATAGTAACAGGCTTGTTCAACTCTTCAAATTTTCCTAGCCCGTGGAGGTAACTGCAGGATACTTCAAGAACTTTCTCAATGTCTCCCCTTGTTTCATCCCCACAGTCTTCTTCATCCCCAACCAACACTCACTCAAGAGGGTCAATAGGACTCATGTAGGGAACCATTGACGCCGATTTGCTTTCCACTACAGTAATCATGGATAGCTCTTCATAGTGGACAAGTAACTTGAGTGCCTTATAAACATTAAACACCTCCACTCGATCACCAACTCGCATCTTCATTTTCTCTTCAGACATATCAATGATAGCTCGGCCCGTAGCTAGGAAGGGATGCCCTAAAATAAATGGGACTTCCTGATCAGGCTCATAGTCCAAGATAATGAAATCAGCTGGGAATATGAAAGAGCCCACCTGAACCAGCACATCTTCAATTACTCCCTTAGGATGAGGAAGGGAGTGATCAACCAATTGTAAAATCATTGTTGTTGGGCGTGGCTCACCCAACCCCAATTGCTTGAACACTAATAGCGGCATCAAATTAATGCTTGCCCCAAGATCGCACAAAGCTCGCCCTACTGCATGCTTACCAATTGAGATTTGGATAGTAAAACTACCTGGATCTTTTAATTTCTTAGGTAGCTTGCTTTGAATTCTTGAGCTAACTTCCTTAGTGAGCGCCACGGTTTCGAACTCAGTCAGCCTTCATTTATTGGCCACAATGTCCTTGATGTATTTAGCATATTTGGGCACCTCCTGAAGAATGTCTACCAGTGAATATGGATTTGTACCTGCTTCCTGCTTCAAGAGGTCAAGAAACTTTTTGTATGCGGCATTATCTTTCACCTTTTGAAACCTTTGAGGGAATGGAGGGGGTGTCCTCGCAACAAATGGCAGGGGTTGCTCAGTCACCGCCTCCTTTGCTGGCTTATCTGATTCTTTTGGGTTGTCTGATATTGATTCAATAGTGGCTGGTTTCTCATTAAAAGTTACATGCTTTCTCTTTTTGGACTGGACTTCTTCCAATTGTTTCCCACTCCTCAATGATACAGAATTAACAGATGTTTTAGGATTAGCTTCAGTGTCACTTGGAAGAGCCCCCGTTGGTCGGGTATTTTGAGAACTGGCGAGTTGCCCCACTTGACGTTCTAAATTTCTCATCACTACAGTCTGGGCTTGGTGATCAGCCATTATTTTCTAATTGAAAGCAAGTTGGTCATTCATCATTCTCTTCAGCCTGAGGTGGTTTGTACTGCCGTTGAGGTGCTGGATGCCTGTAGTGATTCTAAGTGCTTTGATTTCCACCCCAAGAGAAGTTTGGGTGGTTTCTCCAGTTGGGGTTATAAGTGTTTCCATATTGATTTGCTTGTCCCCTATTCGCGTTACCCACAAAGCAGACAGACTCTGGATTAACTGGGCATAAATCACTCGAATGACCCTCTCCACAGACTTCACAAAATACCTGAATCTGTTGCACTGGTTGAGATTGTTGCTTGTTAATGATCAAGTTCATCTGATTTACTTGGTTAGTCAATGCGGAAATCTGAGCTGACAATGCTGAGACCACATCTAGTTCAAGAACCCCTGGTGACTTTTGAGCCACATTTCTCCCCATCTCACCTTGCCAGTCTGGATTGCTTTTGGAAAATTTATTCAGTAATACAAATATTTCATCATAATTCTTCTCCAACACCTGATCTCCGGCTGCTGCATCTACCACAATTTT
>MDKJ01344993.1:0-12377 GCA_005239525.1 Nicotiana knightiana
GTCATTGTGGTCAGATGATGAATTATGCGGTGCATGGTGCTAATTCAGCAAAGGTATGTAGTCTTGTTCTGGTATATCGTGTGGTAGTTGATACGGTGTTTATATATTGGAACTAGGCGTGGCAGAGAAATTTCAGGTGTTGGAACTGGATTCTCAGCCTATTATATGGATAAAAGAAGAAATCTTCATATTTGATCAAGCTAATGTACTCAGTTGGGTTGTGGTAGCACAGGCAGGTGCGTGAAGTGTTAACCAGTGAATTTAGATAACACCAGAGCAGTTATTGGCACGTTCGAGGATGAACATTTGTTCAAGTGGGGGATAATGTAACGACCTGACCGATCGTTTTGAGTTCTAGCGCATCATTCAGCGGTTTGAGCTCATGAGCAGCTCCGTTTCAGGTGTTATGACTTGTAGGTGTGGTCGGAATTTAATTTCGGGAAGTTCGGAGTCAAATTGGAAGGAAAAATTCTCATTTCAGAAGCATTAAGTTGAAAAAATTGACTAAGATTGGAATTCTGAGTAAATGCCCTCCGAATAAGGATTTGAAGGTTCCTGCAGGTTCGTAAGATGATTTTGGACTTGGGCGTATGTCCGGATCGGGCTTTGGATAACCGGGAGCGTTTCAGTGTATATTGTGGAAGTCAACAATATTGAAGATATTTTCTAAGTTTGGCTTGAAGCGCATTTCAGTGATATTGATGTCCGTTTGGGATTCCGAGCCTGGGAATATCTTTGTATGGTGATTCTGGAGTTAAGAGCGCGATCGGAAGTGAATTCGGATGTCCGTAGGTCATTTTGAAGTCATTTGGCTAAAGATAGAAATTTGAAGGTTTTTGAGAAATCTGACCGAAAGTTGAAATTTTGATAGCGAGGTTAGAATGCGATTCCGGAAGTTGGAGCAAGTCCGTAATGTCGAATATGACTTGTGTGCAAAGTTTGGGGGTCAATCGGAGGTGATTTGACGTGTTTTGGCATCAGAGGTGGAAGCTTGAAATTTCAAGTTCATAAAGTTTAAATTTTAGTGCGACTCGTTGTTTTGGATGTTATTTGATGTGATTTGAGGCCTCGAGCAAGTCCGCATTATGTTTTGGAACAAGTTGGTATAATTGGATGGGGTCCCGGTGTAACGACCCGACTGGTCGTTTTGAGCTCTAGCGCGTTGTTCAACGGTTTGAAGTCATGAGTAGCTCCATTTCAGGTATTATGACTCGTGGGCGTGGTGGGAGTTGAATTTCGGGAAGTTCGGGGTCAAATTGGAAAGAAAATTCTCATTTCAAAAGCCTTAAGTTGGAAGAATCGACTAAGATTGGAATTTGGAGTAACGACCTCTGAACCAGGATTTGAAGGTTCCTGCAGGTTCGTATGATTATTTTGGACTTGGGCGTATGTCCGTATCAGGCTATGGATAACCGGGGAGCGTTTCGACATATGTTGTGGAGGTCAGTATTTTTGAAGAAATTTCCTAAGTTTGGCTTGAAGAGTATTTCAATGTTATTGATGTACGTTTGGGATTCCGAGCCTGGGAATAGCTCCGTATGGTGATTCTAGAGTTGGGAGCGCGACCGGAAGTGAATTCGGATGTCCGTAGGTCATTTTGAAGTCATTTCGCTAAAGATAGAAATTTGAAGGTTTTTGAGAAAATCTGACTGGAAGTGGAAATTTTGATATCGGGGTCGGAATGCAATTTCGAAAGTTGGAGCAGGTCTGTAATGTCGAATATGACTAGTGTGCAAAATTTGGGGTCGATCGGTTGTGATATGATAGGTTTCGAAATCGGATGTAGAAGTTGGAAATTTCAAGTTCATAAAGTTTGAAGTTTAGTGCGATTTGTGATTTCGGCGTTGTTTGATGTGATATGTGGCCTCGAGCAAGTCGGCATTATGTTTTGGAATAGGTTGGTGTAATTGGACGGGGTCCCGGGGGCCTCAGGTGGATTCCGGCGGTTAATGAATCAAGTTTGGAGTTTGAAGAAGTGCTGAGATTGCTGGTGTCTGGTGCGACCGCACCTGTGAGTCTTTGGGCGCAGGTGCGAGATTTTTCTGGCTTGGCTGGGAGCGCAGGTGCGATGCAATTTCCGCACCTGCGAAGGTGCATATGCGGACAATGGGGCGCATGCGCGAGTTTTGGCTGGAGCTGAGGAAGCCGCGTGTGCGGGAGTTTGGGCGCACCTGCGGGATCACAAGTGCTATGTATGGATCACATGTGCGGAAATGAGGCCTGGGCAGAATGTTTTAGAACGGGATTTTTGGCCATTTCTTCATTATTTCATTTGGTGTGGACGGTTTTGAGGAGCTTCAGGAAGGGATTTTCATCATGCATTACTAGGTAAGTGATTCCTTCCAATTCCTAAGCTAAATATGTGATCTTACATGGAATTAGACATGAGGATTTGTATAAAATTGGGATTTTAAGGGAAGACCTAGAAATTTGATAATTTGGATTTTAGCCACGAATTAAGCATGAATATTTGAGTAAATTGTATATTTGAACTAGTAAATCTATGGGTAGAGTTTATCTTCGAGAAATTTCAAAATCCGGGCATGTGGGCCCAAGGGAATTTTGGTCAATTCCTTGAGCGGAGTCGGGAATTTATATAATTTGAGTTGTTGCAAATATTAGAGTATATTTTCATTGATTTGTCGTTATTTGGATAATTTTGGGGTGTTGTGCGTCCATTGGAGTCGTCGGAAGGGCTTGGAAGCCGGTTATGGAATTTCGGAGCGAGGTAAGTCTCCTTTCTAACCTTGTGAGGGGGAATTGTCCCCATAGGTGAATTAAATGAGTATGTGTTACTATTTGTGGGGGCTACGTTCACACGAAGTGATGAGGATCCGTGCGTAGCTACTATTATGCTTATGTACGGGTAGTCTAGGACCCACTAGCATGCCTTACGTGTGGTACATGTGATCCTACCAATAATATTAGACTGGTAATGCAATTGAATTTGTAATTTATTTCCTAAGAAGGCTACAGTGTACCTTTCTTAATCATTTAAAAAAAAGAGAATTGACTCCTCCGTCGATAATTCTATTCCTGATAAGGTTATATAATTGAATATTATTAAACTTGGCAAATGAATTTTGAGAACATATTTAAATACTATATTTGTGACTTTTAAAAGAGAAATTTGTCATTTGCTTGAGAATTTATTTCCTGATGTAGTCGGGGTGGACTGTTGATTGTGCATGACTGTGTGTGCCCGCTTCACAATTTACATTCCGCGAGCGGAGTGTTATGTCCCCCACTCTCATTGGAGCAGGCCGTATGCCACAGCGAGATTGAAAGATACATTATGGTTAATATTGTGTGTGCATGTAACCGCTTCGCAATTTACATTCCGCGGGCGGAGTGTTATTTCCCCAACTCTCATGGGAGCGGGCCGTACGCCACGACGAGATTGAAAAATGTAATTATGGTTCGGGCCGTTTGACCCTCTGCAGTGCACAAATATGATTATTATGATGGCTCAGGCTGGTTGTCCTTATTCCGTATGCGCATGTTAAATTGTTAATGATTTCATGGATTTTAAAGTGACAAGATATTTGGGGGAAAATGAAGTGGTAATTGTTCATTTAAGATATTTTGGGGGAAAATGAAGTAGTAATTATTTATTTAAGATATTTGGGGGAAAATGATGTAGTAATTGTTTATTTACTTTCAGTATTTATTTGAATTACAGTTATCTTTAATGTTTACTGTTTTATCGTCCTCGTATGCCTATTACTTATATCATATCTTGTTAAATTAATTTTGTTGGACCTTAGTGAGTGTCAAGTCGACCTCTCGTCACTACCTCTTCGAGGTTAGGCGGGATACTTACTAAGTACACGTTGTTTTCGTACTCATGCTACGCTTGCTGTGCATTTTGTTGCACAGATACCTTCATAGAAATATGGCTGACTTGGAGACTTAGACGAGATGCATCATTCAGAGATGACCTGCAGTCGTCAGAGTCTTCCTCTATGTAATGTGCTCTCATGTTTATTCCTTGTCCTATTTGTATTTCAGACAAGTTTTGCAGAATTTGTAAAATTCTTAGAAATTGCTCATGTACTTGTGTCACTGGGTTCTGGGATGTATTTTATCAAAAAATGGAATATTGGACTGTTATTTCTACTTAATGGATTTTATTTAGATATTGCGTGTTAAGTGAAAGGTAATCGGAGATGTTAAAAAATGAAATTTAACTTAAGCATTTAACGATTGGCTTGCCTGACAATTGTGTCCGGCACCATCACGGCCTTATGGATTTTGGGTCGTGACAACTTGGATCAAAGCTCGAGGTTCCCTTAGGTTTCACGAGTCATGAGCAAGTCTAGTAGAGTCTTGCGGATCGGTACGGAGACGTCTGTTATCTTCGAGAGGCTACAGGGCTGTTAGGAGTACTTCCCTTCTTGATTCCTCATCGTGCGATTTGATTCCATTAAGGCTTATGCCTATGTTTCTTCCTACTCAATCTTACGCGTTGCGAAGCGTTTGCTATTAATCAGGAATTTGAGGAATTGAAATGGTGCTATGGATGTGGTGCGAGATGTTTCTCCCTACAAACTTGATTGAGGCAATTGTCGTTGCTATGCAGAAGGGTAATATGTTGTTTCAGCCAGAATCTGTGATTCCGAGCACTTGAGGTTATGCTCAGGTTGTGATGATGTTTATGATTGGTTATCGCGCGATGTCGATATGATGATAGAATGGTTGCCCATATGTTGGGGGGTGATGAATGGATTGAAGGGAGGTCTTCTCAGGGTGTGATTTTGAGATTTCAACGGTTTAGTTCCGGCAGAGGAAAGGCATTTGGACTATAAATGGTCCGGTTTTTGATTGATAAAGCAGCAAGACTTGGTGTTTTTAAGTGAGGTGGGATATGCACCTGTGATGTGATGTCGTCGTCATTGATCGAATGGAATATGTTAAGTTTGTCGGTGCTATGGTTTCTTCGGTTGCATGGGGTCAAAGTATTATGAAGAAGTATTGAAGAAGCGGCTGCCAGAGAGCGTGAGGCACGGTGGTTCAGTACTGGATGAGTGTTGATAATGAAGGCAACTCGAGATAGATGATCTTCCTGAGAGTTTGAAGTCGTGGTGATCTGCTGGTTTAAGAGCTACAGAGAATGATGTTGAATTGAGGCAACAATTGGGCAACATACAATGAAGGAATGTATGTGAAAAGTTCCAGGGGTAGTTCCCTTTATAAAAGGCTAGGTGTAAGGAACAGAAGGCAGGTAGTTGTTAAAAGGAATGAGTTTAACAAGTGGGAGAGCGGCAACATAGTGGTGAATTAGGGGATATTGTAGCGCATTTAGTAGATTTCCATGAGGAGCGGACGGACTGGTAAAGTTGGTGAATGAGAACATGCTTAGGATGTGATATTGATGTTGTAGAGGGTGTGCAGTACGACGTCGTTGGAAGGTGTCAGTTGGTGATTTCCACAGGTGGGAGATCTCCTGTGAGTAGGTTAGCGGTTATGTGGTTGGCAAGTTTCTGTGAGAGATTCTAGTGGCTAATCGGTAGGAGGCAGAATGTGTGAATGATGCTAGAGAATTTGAGTATTTAGGGAGTGCTAACAAGAGGATTTGGAAGAATTGGACAGATTGATTAAGTAAGATCATGTTAACAAAGGGGAAAATATCTCAGCAGGGTCTAGGGTGGTGCAAGGAGTAGCTTCGGGCTAAGTGGGGGAGTCCCACCACCCGCAGTTGGGTTGTACGATTGTGTTATTACGGGGTTGCGGATTGTCGGCGTGTTGGAAAGTTATTACAGCTAAAGGAAAGGAGTAAAATGATGAATGTGTGCAAAAGTTGGCCCTGTTGGACCAGGGTTAGGCTTTGGAAGATTCAGAATTTATGCTTAAGGCATAGGCGAGTTGTAAGGGTAGTGACTTAGTCAGGTACTTCATTGAGAGCATGTTCATGTGCTAGAAGAGCCTTGGAGTTTATTGTGTTCGGGGCCAGTCAGAGTGGGTGACTCTCAATAGTGGTTCTAAATTCGAAGTTAAGAATGCGGTGTTTTAGGGTTTCAGGCAGCAGTATGATTAATAGTCGAGCTTTTGCAGTATAATTTCTAAGAAAATGGAAGATGGTTGGGTTGTTCTATGATATGATTCAGCGTGCAGGCTAGTATTGGGAGAGTGAGAGAAGTAAACTCTAGGGTGTAGGAAGATTATCAGAAGGGTATGAGACGGGTTGTAAGATTGAGACAGAATGGTCTTGTGAATCAAGGCCACTCGGGATGAGTGAGGGTTCAGTTTGTTATGATTTGAATGGGGTTACTATTATTTCTGAGGCAATTAAGGATAATTAGAGAGAAGATGGATTGGTTAGCCATGGTTGAAATGGCACTTACGGCAGTGATCAATTCCTTTGGTGTGGTTGAGTTATGTGTATGGTTTGTGTAGGTACGTGCGGGGCTTGACGACCGTCGTAATGGAGTTCATGTGGGAGAATTCAAGTGCTATGGCTTGTCAGGTGTAGGCGGATCCCGGAAGGTTTATGGTGGTTCAGACCACTACTTAAGGATTTGCATGTTGGGTGATTGTGAGAATTCACTTAAGTGTAGTTATTGTTCTCTTGAATTGAGGAAAGCAAGAGGTTTCTATGTGTTGAAGGTTCACCCTAATAATGGTTCAGGAGTTATGATGGAATTCTTGCGCCATTTCATATTGGCATGTCAGGTGCAGTGAGCAGTAGGGAACTGAAAGTAAGGACCGAGATTGCGGCTCGGTGTTAACAGGGATGTCATGAGCTCGGATGAGCTAGAAAAAGGGGCTTGAATGTTAGAGTGAGCTGGTATTGTCTTCAGTGTCACCTGAGATTGGTGTTCGATGAAAAAGGCTTTGTATCCTGGTCATGGGTTCTTGATGGGTTTGCAGTATTAGTGTGGTCGGTGTTATGGATGTGCAGACTTGTTACTTGGTGTGGAAGGTCGTGGGAGCGTAACCACGAGAAGATTGTATAAGTGTGACATGTAGTCACCTGATTGGTTGAATATTTAGACCAAGTATAAGGAAGTGCAATGTTGCTTATTTGAGAATTTATGCCTGGAAGGCATTCAGTTCATTCGGTTGTGGATTGTGGGGTGTTTGTCTCGGCCTTGATGGTTGTTCTTATGTATTACGAGAAGAAGTGGGTTATTATGGACCCAGGTCAAGATATTAGCCTAGTTCAGTGCAAGTAGGATCGACTTGAAGTGTGTGAATGGATTAAAACAAGATTACGGGCTTCATGTGAGTTAGATGTGTTCATTTCAGTATGGCGCTCCTCAAAGAGGGGTGTTGGAATATCAGATGTTGTTCCGTCTTCGTCCAATTCATGTAATGTTGTGATTGTGCCGTGTGAGTTGTGAAATGACTTGATAGATCCCTATGTCTTGAGTCTCTGTGTAGTGATGATGTTATGCGAGCAGGAGAGCTCTTGAGATTCAGATTATATATATTGCACCTCAGTCGTGCTTAAGTTTTGTAGCGTATGGCTTTATCAGTCTCCCCGGGATGGTATTGTGCACTTAGCGTGCTTGCGACCGATGTTTGATATTTGTAATAATGAGAAATTCAGCTCTGTGTATATTTCCTTAAGTGAATTTTATGATGGGATCGGGTGGCACACCGCCACGGGTATGTTATTTGGATCGGGTTGCATGCCGCAAAAATGTGATGTTGAGTACAGTCCCCTATATCTATTTTCTGTGTTTTTACTTTCTATTTTCTGGGAAGATTTCATAATAAGTTCCGTGAGTTGAGTAGTCTTTTCCTGAGTCATTTCTTAATGTATCGTGTTCGAATTGTGGCCTATTGGCGCATTGTGGCATCATGTGAGACTGTTGGTCATGTCTGGGGTGATTGGTTGTTTGAACATCTCATATAGGGCAAGACGAGATTATTGGATCAGGGATCAAGTGCGATAAGATTATGTGAAATACATTAAAGGACAATTACCCTTATTGGTGTGTAATGAGATGATGGTCTTAGTCAAGAGGAATGATTCAATGTTTGGTTAACTCTGCAATTGGTTAGAAATTTCTACATATCTTCTCCGTTGTGGTGGTATCGCTAGCATTATAGCAGGATGTGTATATATATCATAAGGTGCATTGGGAGCATCAGATTCGGGAAATTTTGGCTATTAAGGTTCAGGGAGTGTCATTGTGGTCAGATGATGAGTTATGCGGTGCATGGTGCTGATTTAGCAAAGGTATGCAGTCATATTCTAGGTATATTGTGTGGTAGTTGATACAGTGTTTATATATTGGAACTAGGCCTGGCCGAGAATTTCAAGTATTAGAATTGGGTTCTGAGCTGATTGTATGGATAATGAGGATATCTTCAGGTTTGATCAGGCTGTCACGACCCAAAATCCATAAGGTCGAGATGGCGTCGGACATCATTGTCAGGCAAACCAATCATTAAATAAATTGAAATAATTTCCGATTTTAACATTTATTAATCCTTTCACTTTACTACATATTAACTAAATAAAATCTGTTCAGTAAATACAATGGTTTAAATAGTCCTATTTTAACAAATATATCCTAATACATCCTAGAACCTGGTGTCACAAGTACATGAGCAATTTCTAAGAATTTTACAATTTCTACAAAGCATGTCCGAAATACAAGTGGACAAGGGAAAATAAAATAATGTAATACAATATGACGGAGACTCCGTCAATTGAGGATCTCCTCCGTATGATGCAGCTCGCCTAAATCTCAATATCCGCCATATCGCTATGAAGGTACCTGTGCAATAAAATGCACAACAAGTGTAGCATGAGTACATAAACAACGTGTACTCAGTATGTCGCCCGCCTAACCTCAGAGAGGTAGTGACGAGAGGTCAAATTAGACACTTGCTAAAGGTCAGTTTAGAATATTCAAGTGTGACGCTAAGCATGGTTATCATAGGCAATTTATAAATCAGGGATAAATATTATCAACTCCGTTCACATTTAACACTTTATATCTTCGTTATATTAGTAACAATTAGTCAACATGGGTGATTTAATCAGATACCAATTAATCAACGGGACGGAACAACTTCTTCCAATATTTTCAATAACTTTAAATCTCTGTTATTTCAATTGACAACTTAAAATCCTAGGCCAGTAATCAGGCAAAAATCATAGCAACTACGCAGTAAATATCATGCGCAAGCAATGCCGAGGGTCAAACGGAGCGGACCAACAATAATAACTGTGCACTGCCAAGGGTCGAACGGCTTGAACCATAGATGCATCTATCTTCCCCGCTCGTGAAACGATCATGCGACACGGTTATACATACAAATAATAAGGCTAGCCTGCTCGCGAATCATACATGCGACTCAGGTGCTCATATGTACACATATCCACATAATAAATCCACATTTTTATCAAGAAAGCAGTTTTCTCAGGAAAGTGGTAAAATTCTTCTTAAAGGAACATGAGCTATAGTTTTTAAATCTTTGTTTTGGAACTCATTGTCAACTTTAATGATATTCCATAATATAACCCTACCAGGTATACAATTATCCACAGAGAAATCAATTCTCTTTCTAGATGATTAAGAAAATGAACTCTAGTCTTCATTATATATTCAATTACGATTTCGATTATATTAGCAGTTTAATATTACAGGCAGGATCACAGGTACAACCCATAAGGCATGCTAGTGGGTCCTAGACTACCCGGACATGGCATAATAGTAGCTACGCACGGACTCCCATCACCTCGTGTGTACGTATCCCCTGAATATAATAGCACATACTTAATTAATTCACCTAGGGGGAAAATTCCCCCTCACAAAGTTAGAAATGAGATTTACCTCGCTCCGAAATTCCATAACCGGCTTCCAAGCCCTTCCGACGACTCCAACGGACGCGCAACGCCCCAAAACTATCCAAATAATGGCAAACCAATGAAAATATACTCTAATACTTGCAATTCCAAGTTATTTAATTTCCCAACCCCCTTAGTGAAATGACCAAAATTCCCTCGGGCCCACGTGCCCGGAATCCGAAATTTCTCGAAGATAAATCCTACCCCTAGCTTTACTAGTTCAAACATACAATTTACACTAAATTCCATGCTCAAATTCGTGGTTAAAATCCAAATATAAATTTCTAGGTTTTCTTCAAGATTTCCCATTTTTCCCACAATTTTTCATGTATAATTCCATGTAATAACCTTGTATTTATCTTAAAAAACATAAATAAATTGCTTACCTAGCAATGCATGAAGAAAATCCTCTCTTGAAGCCTCTCAAAATCGCCCCACACTAAAAGAAAATGGGAGAAATGAGCTAAGAATCACGTTAAAAATGATACACTTCCCAGGCATCCTTCTGTGCGATCGCACAACATCAACCGCAATCGCACAAGAAAAATCCTAGAAGCCTCCCAGAACACCCTGTGCGATCGCACAGCCACAACTGCGATCACATAAGCCAACAACAGAAGCCTCATATTTTTCCTCTGTGCGATCGCACAACAAGAGCTGCGATCGCATAGACGAGTGCAGCAACCCCAAAAATCCTCCTCTGTGCGATTGCATACATCCAAGTGCGATCGCACAAGCCAAATTACCAGCCCCTCTAATTCCTTCTCCCTGATTGCACCACTAGGGCTGCGATCGCACTGAATGCCCAAAACACCAGAAAAGCAACAGCACAAAAACAGTTGAAAAGAACCCGAAATCACCCCGAAACACACCCGAGGCCCTCGAAACCCCGTCCAATCACACGACTCATTCGCATAACCTCACACGGACTTAGTCGAGCCTTGAAATCAGCTCAAACAACATCGAAATCATTAATTGCAGCCCGATTCAAGCTTAATGAACTTAGAACTTTCAAACTTCCACATTCGATGCCGAAACCTATCAAATCATGTCCGATTGATCTCAAATTTTGCACACCAGTCATATTTGACATTACAGACCTGCTCCAACTTCCAGAATCGCATTCCGTCCCCGATATCAAGATTTCCACTTCCGGTCGGATTTCTCGAAAACCTTCAAATTTCTATCTTTAGCCAAATGACTTCAAAATGACCTCCGGACATACGAATTCACTTCCGATCGTGCTCCCAACTCCATAATCACCATACGAAGATATTCCTAGACTTGGAATCCCAAACGAACATCAACATCACTAAAATGCGCTTCAAGCCCAACTTAGGAAATTCCTTCAAAAATGCTGACTTCCACATTATACGCCGAAACGCTCCCGGATTACCCAAAACCCGATCCGGACATACGCCCAAGTCCGAAATCATCATACGAACTTGTTGGAACCTTCAAATCCTGATTCGGAGGTCGTTTACTCAAAATTCCATTCTTAGTTGATTCTTCCAACTTAAGGCTTCTGAAATGAGAATTTTCTTTCCAAATCAACTCTAAACTTTCCGAAATTAAATTCCGACCACACCTACAAGTCATAATACCTGAAATGGAGCTGCTCACGGCCTCAAACCGCTGAACGACGCGCTAGAGCTCAAAATGATTGGTCGGGTCGTTACATTCTCCCCCACTTAAACACACGTTCGTCCTCGAATGTGCTAAGAACTTCTATGGAGTTATCTGAAAACACTGTTTAACACCTCGAGCACCTTCTCGTGCTACCACAACCCAGTTGAGCACATTAGCTTGATCAAATCTGAAGATTTCTTCTTTTATCCATATAATAAGCTCAAAACCTAGTTCCAACACTTGAGTTCTCTGCTAGGCCTAGTTCCAATATATAAACACCGTATCAACTTCCACACGATATACCAGAACATGACTGCATACCTTTGTTGAATCAGCACTATGCACCGCATAACTCATCATCTGACCACAATGGCACTCCCTGAACCTTAATAGCCAAAATTTCACGAATCTGGTGCTCACGATGCACCTCATAACAAATATACATGCATCCTGATATAATGATGACGATACTACCACAACGGAGGAGATGTGCAGAATTTCATACCCAACTGTAGAGTTAACAAATCATTGAATATCTCATCTTGACTAGAATTATCACCTCATTATAAACCTGAATAATGGTATTTGTTCTTTAATATACACTTCACATAACCTTATCGCACTGATCCCTGATCCGATAATCTCGTCTCACCCAGTATGAGCTGCTCAGACAACAAATCACCCCAAACATGACCAACAGCCTCACATGATACCACATCGTGCCAATAGGCCATAGCTCGAACATGATAATAAGAAACGACGCAGGAAGGGGCTATTCAGCTCACGCAGCTAATGTGAACTTTTCTCAGAAAATAGGAAGTAGAACATAAGAAAGAATAAATATAGGAACCTTGCTCATCATCACACTATTGCGGCATGCAACCCGATCCGAATAACATACTTGTGGCGACGTGCCACCCGATCCACACATAAAATTTAC
>ML423735.1:0-13940 GCA_005239525.1 Nicotiana knightiana
CTCTTAGACTTTTAAGCCCAATGCTTAAAGTCTTTAAGCCCAATGCTTAAAGTCCAACAATTAATTCTAATATGCATGAGGATAATTAATAAACGCAAATGGTCAAGTTGGCAGCTCGATGAGGAAAATCAAAGGTAAACAACGCTAGCAGCTCGATAAGAGAAAGGAAAAAAAAACGTTGGCAGCTTGATCAAATACTAGGTAAAACATAATAAATGACTATATAGTCCAAGCTCTCTATAACATTATTATTTGTTTCAAATATTTTTAGTTGTTATAGCGAAGTGCTGTTATAGAGAACATATATTATAACACAACATAAGAATTGATTCCGGAAAAGATTGATTTTTATAGCGAAGTGTTGTTATATAAGGATGCAGTGTTGGGATATACTATTAACCATGCGGTTTAGACATAACATTTTATTTTATTCTTTATGGAATAATTATATATTTAATTTATTCAATTCAATAAAGTATTATTTTAAATAGATCATTTGTTACATGTGTGTCCTTTTAGTTATGTGTAGTAGATAATTTAGCGTATGGAGTCTTAGCTCATGCACGTAAGATTAAATTGTTGGTTCTCATAATTAAGAAATTTTTTTCACAATCAAAGATATTATTGGACAAAATATCTTGATGATTGTAGCACAAGATTATAGTATAATTTGTTTTGATTATGGGAGTGGTTTTACTCCGACTTCTTGTGCTAGTATACTCAGTGTATATTGAACGGACCAAGTAGAGAAAAGATATTTTTGTACTGAACATATAAAATATTTTCTCTAATTCATTAAATGAGATTATACTCCTAATCTTGATATAATTATTATGATCAATGTAATTTGTTTATTGTTTTGATTTATCAAAAGGTACGACTCTATTCTGAGTTAGTGTATGCCTAATAGATTGGGAAATAACGAATAACATTTGTGAATAATAATTAGTTGATAGAATCCTTGACTCGGTTTTGAGTTTGATGATACCCTTTTATATAAGCTTATAAGTTTTCATATGAAAACCCGGCCGGTGAATTTTGTATCCGTCACATGAAATAGTTTAAGCGGAATTATAAAGGATTTAATTAGTTGATTAAATTAAATTTTCAGTGATTTAATTTGATTAACTGGTATTTGAGATCTTAAACATGGAGAATTAAAATAAGTGTTATTGAATTTTCAAAATTCATACTGAGGAGTTCAATTGCAGTATTTTAGTGGAATAAATTGCGATTAATTATAGTAAGAATTAATTCATGCTAATTTCTAATTAATGTTATAATTGGTAGCCTCTTATTATTTCTGTGGTCCTTGCTATACCTAGTAAAAACCTGGACAAGACTTGGGTAAAAAGTGACTTGGGAGAAAAGTCATCTGTTAGAGTTAAAGTAGGATTCTACTTGTGCAAGTAGAATCCTACACGTTTTTGGAAGACAATTTTCGGCCAAAAATAACTCTACTTAAGGAGGACGAATTTCACCTAATTACTTACTTTCAGTGTTGTATTGTTTTTGCCCACCCAAAAGTAAAACCGTCCAAGGTTTTATTAGGCATATAACAGAAGAGTGCAGCCCTGGGTTCTTGTTGTTTGGAAGCTTTGTCCAACGATTTCAAGAGGTTAGTACTTCTAATCTTGTGATTATAGCATTGTCTAGTTTACATGTATTAGATGTCTGGTTTGTTTAGTTGCTTCCGTTGTGCATGTTCTAACAATTGGTATCAGACGCCGTCTTACATCTACTAGATAATGTAATACAGCAAATAGAGTAATATTAAAACGTGTTGTTTAATGATACATGTTTGGTATGATTATTCTATGTCAAAAATATTTTTTATTAGTATCTTAATTCTAAAAATATGAATTAATATACACATGCATAAACGGTGGTGTTATATTTAATGACAGTCTGTTTAATTACATTTTTGAAGAATATCAATTGTTTTTTTTTTATAAAAACATGACTGTTTCTTGAATGCTATTAATTCTGTAATTATGGGTTAATACATATATGCATAAAAAAAGTGAATTAAATCTGTTTGAGTTGCGTTTTGTTCATAATTAGAGAGTGTTATATTAATAAAAACTTGACTATTTTTTATGATATTAGTTCCGTAATTATGAATTAATATACAGAATTATGAACAGTGGCGTTTTCTTTTAACAGTGAAAACATACTATTTTTTTTTACAATTCTGTCTGAACATGTTTTTATTATTATTATAATAATATTATTATTATTTTGAGTTCTGAAATCATGTTTTAACATACAAGAGTATATTATGTGATTTGAACAAGTCAAAATAATAAAAACACTCAAAACAGCCAAAAACAGAATTCTACAAATAGGTCATGATTTTAGAATTTGGAAATTCTGTCGAACTCCGATTGACCTCAAAAATTTGGTAGGTTCATCGGAAACGGCCCAACTTAAACAACTCATCAGTAGCTGATGATGTACGTCGTTTTTTAGGCATTCGGGGTCGTTTAGATGGGGTTTTGGCTATTTTATATTTTCTGGAAAAAAATTTTAATAAAAAGAATTTTAAAGGAAATCGGTGATGGTATGGTGAAAACATACTATTTTTTTTACAATTATGTCTGAACATGTTTTTATTATTATTATAATATTATTATTATTATTTTGAGTTCTGAAATCATGTTTTAACATACAAGAGTATATTATGTGATTTGAACAAGTCAAAATAATAAAAACACTCAAAACAGCCAAAAACAGAATTCTACAAATAGGTCATGATTTTAGAATTTGGAAATTCTGTCGAACTCCGATTGACCTCAAAAATTTAGTAGGTTCATCGAAAACGGCCCAACTTAAACAACTCATCAGTAGCTGCTGATGTACGTCGTTTTTTAGGCATTCGGGGTCGTTTAGATGGGGTTTTGGCTATTTTATTGGGGTTTTGGCTATTTTATATTTTCTGGAAAAAAAATTTAATAAAAAGAATTTTAAAAGAAATATGTGATGGTATGGTTCAATTCCCATTGTTTACAATCATGTTTTACAGTCATATAATGAATTTATATGTTGACATAGGTCTTCTTCCCTATCGGATAAATTCATTATAGATGATTACTGTAGTTTTGCCTCTAGTTATTTGATTACTTATATTAACTCTCCAACTGAGTTATATGTTGATTCAATGAAACTAGAGTTTATAAAAGTGATATTTACCTATCTTAAATTAACAGTTTACTCTCCATCTGAGTTGGTCCTGTTTAAATTTATGGGGTTAATATCTTACATCACTCATACATTTTGCATGAATAGTTAA
Organism: Nicotiana knightiana; assembly: GCA_005239525.1. Taxonomy (NCBI): domain Eukaryota; kingdom Viridiplantae; phylum Streptophyta; class Magnoliopsida; order Solanales; family Solanaceae; genus Nicotiana; species Nicotiana knightiana. The sequence continues at coordinate 3,293 of ML423735.1, forward strand.
GTTTCCCTAATGACTCTAACTGTTCAATGAGCATGGTTATATGTGTAATATGTTGGTTTTGAATTTAATTATTCTAAATACATAACTAATGATCTATTTAATGTAAATATCACTCAGATTAACCATGTCTTCATTCAATCCATTTACCTCAATTCTGAACCAAAACAAGTTAGAAGGACAGGATTATGTTGACTGGAAAAGAAACATTGATATTGTCCTAACTGCTAAAGGTTACAAATTTGTAATCACTGAGGAGTGCCCAGAAAAACCTGAAAATGCTACTGATGATCAGGTTAAGGCTTATGACAAATGGGTTAAGGCTGATGAGATGGCGCGATGTTACATTCTTGCCTCTATGGCGAATATTGTGCAACATCATCATCAGTCTATGGGGTCTGCTTACGACATGCTTGAAAGTCTCAAAGAGATGTTCGGTGAGCAAAATCGTGCAGCTAAGCAGACTGCCATGAAAGCCCTTTTGAACACCAAGATGGCTGAAGGATCATCGGTCAGGGACCATGTTCTGAAGATGATGAGTCTTCTGAATGAACTGGAGGTCCTTGGAGCCTTGATTGATAAGGAGTCTCAAGTTGAGATGGTCCTACAGACTCTGCCTGACAGTTTGCAACAATTTCGCTTGAACTATAATATGAACAAAATGGATTTGTCACTAGCGAAATTGTTGAATGAGCTGCAAGCGGCAGAGTCTATTATCAAACAACAAGCTCCAGTTATGGCACTCAATGTTGAGAAAGCTTCAGTTTCTAAGTCGAAAGGCAATAAGAAAAAGAAGAAGGCTCAAAAGGTTTTGGCACCTGGTGGTGCGGCTGGTGTGAAAAAGTCCAAAGACAAGTGTTATCATTGCAAGCAACTTGGGCATCACAAGAAGCAATGCCCTGCCTATCTGTCAAAGTTGAATAAGTAAGGTAATTCAAATTTAAATGTCGTAGAAACTTGTTTAGCGGCTGTTTCTATCATGTTTTGGTGTGTAGATTCGGGAGCCACTAATCATATTTGCACTACTTTGCAGGGGTTTCAGGAAATGCGGTGGCTAAGTGAGAATGATATTTGCATATTTCAAGCCAATGGTAAGCCAGCACCAGCTTTAGCTTTAGGAAATATTAGAGTTTAGTATAGTAGTGATAGAGTTTTAGATCTAAAAGATGTTCTCTATGTACCTTTCATTAGAAGGAATTTAATTTCGGTTTCGAGAATAATGGATGCTGGTTATAATGTTTTGCTAATAACTCTGTTGTTATTAAGTTTAATAAACGTTTTATCTACACTGGTGCTAGAGTACATGACCTTTTTATTCTTGATATATCTCCTTGTGTGCTACAACAACCAAAAGAATTGAATAACATTAATCTGCCACATAAAAGAAAACGTATTTCTGAATTGAGTCAAACTTATTTGTGGCACTTACGTCTAGGTCATATAAATCTAAATAGAATTTCAAGATTGGTCTCTGATGGACCATTAAGTTCATTGAAAGTGGAGTCACTACCAACATGCGAATCATGTTTAGAAGGTAAAATGACCAAGAGACATTTTCCCTCAAAAGAAAATAGAGCCAGCGATAAGCTAGAACTAATTCACTCTGATTTATGTGGCCCTGTGAATATACAAGCAAGAGGTGGTTTTGAGTATTTTGTGACTTTCACAGATGATTACTCAAAATATGGATACATTTATCTGTTGCGACGTAAGTCTGAATGTTTTGAGAAATTCAAAGAATTTAAGATGAAAACGGAGAAACGACATGATAAATATATCAAAATATTACGATCTGATCGTGGTGGTGAATACCTTTATGCGGAATTCATAAAATACTTATCAGATAGTGGAATTACATCTCAATTATTTGCCCCAGGAACACCACAACAAAATGGTGTGGCAGAAAGAAGAAATAGGACACTTATGGAAATGGTTAGATCAATGTTAAGTTATTCCGATTTGCNGCCAAGTTTACGGCACATTCGGGTTTGGGATTATCCAGCACATGTGCTGAAAGGGAAAACGGATAAAGTGGAATCAAGGATAGAAGGATGCATTTTTATTGGATATCCAAAAGGAACTAAAGGCGGTTTGTTTTATTGTCCCAAAGAAAAGAAGGTAATTGTTACGACAATGCCAGATTTTTAGAAGAGGACTATTTAATGAACCATATTCCTAGAATTAAACTAGTTTTACAGGAATTAAATAATGGAGTAACTAAAGACTCATCTCTAGAACGTATCTCGGGAAGCCAGTATTGACATACCACTGCACTATCATAGTGGGAGAAATGTCAATAGGCAGCAGATTGCACAAGAGCAATTGCCTGACATCTAACTACCCCAAAGTAGTGGGAGTAATGTTGAGCAACCTCAGATTGTTGAACAACCTAAAAATGTTCTGCATCCTGCACTCCAGGAAGAAGTTAATGATATCCCAACACCGCAAGGTGTGGAGGATAACATTGAGGCTTCAGTTCTAGAAAATGATGTTGTGATTCAACAACAAAATCATCCTCCACCTGTAGTGACTAGTCGTAGTGGGAGAATTATTAGAAAACCTCTCCGGTTTTCTCTCTTAGGAGAATCTTATGATAGAATCCCTGAAGAGCCTAATACAGAACCTATTAATTACGACGAAGCACTACAGGATACAGATGCTGATAAATGGGTTGATGCTATGAAATCTGAAATGGAGTCCATGTACTCCAATCAAGTCTGGGATCTTGTAGAACCACCTACTGGAGTCAAACCTATTAGTTGTAGATGGATCTATAAGAAAAAGAGAGGAATGGATGGAAAAGTGCAAACTTTTAAAGCTAAGCTTGTTGCAAAAGGGTTTATTCAAAAACAAGGGATCGATTATGAGGAAAACTTTTTGCCATTAGCCATGCTTAAATCCATTAGGATTCTCTTATCCATTGCTTCTCATTACGATTATGAGATTTGGCAAATGGATGTCAAGACGACTTTTCTAAATGGAAGTCTTGATGAGTGCATCTATATAGCACAACCAGTTGGTTTCATTAAAAGTGGTAATGAGCACATGTTATGTAAATTAAAGAAATCTATTTATGGATTGAAACAAGCTTCTAGAGCATGGAACACTTGTTTTGACGCATCTATTAAAACCTTCGGTTTTAATCAATGTGAAAATGAGTCTTGTGTCTATAAGAAGTGGAATGGATATAAAGTTACATTTTTGGTTTTGTATGTAGATGATATTTTGCTCATAGGAAATAATGTAAGCATGTTGAATTCAGTAAAGGAATGGTTGTCCTCACGTTTCGATATGAAGGACTTGGGGCAGGCAGCACATATCCTTGGGATCAAGCTTATACGAGATCACAAGCATAGGATATTAGGCTTGTCCCAAGAACTTTATATTGATACTATTCTCACCAGATTTAGCATGCAAGATTCCAAGAAAGGCTTTCTCCCTTTTAGACATGGAATCTCTCTATCGAAAGATCAGGCCCCAAAAGCGACTGATGAGATAGAAAAAATGAAGGCGGTCCCTTATGCTTCTGTTGTAGGGAGTCTCATGTATGCTATGCTATGTACTAGACCTGATATATGCTTTGCAGTTGGCATGGTTAGTAGATTTCAGCCTAACCCTGGACGAGAACATTGGATTTTTGTTAAGCATATAATCAAGTACTTGAAAAGGACTAGGGATTATATGTTGGTGTATCACTTAGGTGATCTTGCACCCATTGGCTATACTGATTCAGATTTTCAGTCAGATAGAGACTCTATTAAATCTACCTCAGGATATGTTTTTACCTTAGGAGGTGGAGTCATAAGTTGGAGGAGTATCAAGCAATCATGTGTTGTTGATTCCACCATGGAACCGAATATATGGCTGCATCTGAGGCAGCTAAAGAGGCTGTTTGGCTCAGGAACTTTCTAAAAGAGCTTAATGTAGTTCCTTCGGTTCAAGCACCGATTGTACTTTTTTGTGACAATAGTGGTGCAGTTGCAAACTCGAAGGAACGAAGAAGCCATAAAAGGAGTAAACATATTGAGCGTAAATATCACTTAATTCGGGACATAACTCAAAGAGGGATGCAAGAGTGTTGAAGATTGCGTCAGAGGACAATTTGGCAGACCCGTTTAGGAATAGCTTGACACAGAAGAATTTTGACAAGCATGTAGAAGGAATGGGTGTTAGAGTAGTAGACGCATGGTTATGAGTCTAAGTGGGAGATTGTTGGGATATACTATTAAACATGCGGTTTAGACATAGTATTTTGTTTTATTCTTTATGGAACAATTATATATTTAATTTATTCAATTCAATAAAGTACTATTTTAAATAGTTCATTTGTTACACATGTGTCCTTTTGGTTATGTAATAGACAATTTAGTGTATGCAGTCTTAGCTCATGAACGGAAGATTAAATTCTTGGTTCTCATAATTAAGAAATTTTGTTCACAATCAAAGATATTATTGGACAAAATATCTTGATTATTGTAGCACAAGATTATAGTATAAATTATCTTGATTATGGGAGTGGTTTTACTCCGGCTTCTTGTGCTAGTATACTCAGTGTATATTGAACGGACCAAGTAGAGAAAAGATATTTTTGTACTGAATATATAAAATATTTTCTCTAATTCATTAAATGAGCTTATACTCCTAATCTTGATATAATTATTATGATCAATGTAATTTGTTTATTGTTTTGATTTATCAAAAGGTACGACTCTATTCCGAGTTAGTGTATGCCTAATAGATTGGACAATAACGAATAATATTTGTGAATAATAATTAGTTGATAGAATCCTTGACTCGGTTTTGAGTTTGATGATACCCCTTTATATAAGCTTATAAGTTTTCATATGAAAACCCGCCCGGTGGATTTTGTATCCGTCACATGAAATAGTTTAAGCGGAATTGTAAAGGATTTAATTAGTTGATTAAATTAAATTTTCAGTGATTTAATTTGATTAACTGGTATTTGAGATCTNGATTAATTATAGTAAGAATTAGTTCATGTTAATTTCGAATTAATGTTATAATTGGTAGCCTCTTATTATTTTTGTGGTCCTTGCTATACCTAGTAAAAACCTGGACAAGACTTGGGTAAAAAGTGACTTGGGAGAAAAGTCATTCGTTAGAGTTAAAGTAGGATTCTACTTGTGCAAGTAGAATCCTACACATTTTTGGAAGACAATTTTCGGCCAAAAATAACTCTACTTAAGGAGGACGAATTTCACCTAATTACTTACTTTCAGAGTTGTATTGTTTTTGCCCACCCAAAAGCAAAATCGTCCAAGGTTTTATTAGGCATATAGCAGAAGACTGCAGCCCTGGATTCTTGCTGTTTGGAAGCTTTGTCCAACGATTTCAAGAGGTTAGTGCTTCTAATCGTGTGATTATAGCATTGTCTAGTTTATATGTATTAGATGTCTGGTTTATTTGGTTGCTTCCGCTGCGCATGTTCTAACATGGAGTTATAGAGAGGTCTGACTGTATAATAAAGTTTGACAGCAATTTTATTTTGTATGTTTGACATTTTAAATTCAAATCAGTATGAGCATATATTTTACTTTTTTCCTCCTTAGAAAAATTATAATAGTATTCAGTTATTTCTAATAAATAATTAACCAAGTTTGTTTTTTGAAAATCATAATTATGTCAGAAAAAATATAGAGACGTCTAAAATACTTGCGAACCAAGTGAAATATATTTTGCGATACACAAAATCGAAATATAATTTTACTATTGACCATAAATATTTGGTCACTATTGTGCTGATCAAATTTGCCTTCTAATAAGAAATAAACAACTTGAAACCATGGAAAATCAATAGTTGTCTCAGGGTCTGTACCATGGCCATAAAACTACTCGCTAACCAGTTGAACGATTAAGATTTTTCAAAATTTATTCACTTAAATCGATATTTCTATATTTTTATAGTCTCCATTATGATTATATATTTATGTATAAATAAGATTACTGGAAATTACATTAAGCAGTAAAAGCTAGAGCTGCTTTCAAGTTGAGGTCCATCAAAAAAGAAATTTTAGTTAATCAAACATCAAACTGATCACCATATTTGTATTGTTATAATAATTGTATACATAAGCATATTTTGTGGGGTGGGGGTGTCCACTTAGATGTTTCTGCATTATTCTAAACCACAATTGTCTCTTATCCACTATGATTATAATTGAGATTACTGGAAATAACATCAAGGGACAAAAGCTACTCCCTCCGTCTCATATAAACAGTCATGATTACTAAAAATAATTATTGTCAAAGATGGGAATCAAAATGACTGAGATTCCTCCTTGATGAAACTCTCTGAGCTTCAGAGAAAAGGTTCTAGATGAGAGAGGAATTGGGGAAATGAAATCTGTATTTTTCCATTTCTGTAAAAGTGTGTATATACCTGTGTGTAAAGAGTAAGAAGAAAATGTTAACGTGTCTAATTACAAAACCACTATTACTAACTCCACAACTCTATTAGTACTACACAAGTAATACACACATAAATATAACCATTCTCAATACCCCCCCCCCCCCCCCCCCCCCCCCCCCTCCCCCCCTCCCCCCCCCCCCCTCAAGTTGGAGGTGAGAAATTCACTGCCAACTTGCTGAGAAGATCTGAATGTTTGACCCCTGTGAGTGCCTTTGTCAAGACGTCAGCCAGTTGAGCTGAGGTGGAAATGTGATGCAGTTCAATTAGCCCCTTCTGTATCTTGTCCCGGACAAAGTGGCAATCCACTTCGATATGCTTTGTCATTTCATGGAATACTGGATTTCTTGCAATATGAACAGTTGCTTGACTATCACAGAACACAGTTATGGGATTGGCACATATGATTGTCAATTCTTCGGGCAACCTCTTCACCCATACCAATTCACCAACAACCTTCCTGATTGACCTATATTCTGCTTCTGCAGAGGAAAATAAAACAGTAGTTTGTTTCTTTGACTTCCAACTGATAGGGATGTCCCCAAGTAACACAATGTACCCACTCACAGACTTTCTTGAATCAGGGCAAGCAGCCCAATGTGAGTCACAGTATCCACTGACAATATATTTATGATCATTGGATATAAATATTCCCAAAGTAGGATCTTTCTTCAAGTATCTAAGAACATGTATAGCAGCCTTTAGATGAGGTTCTCTTGGTGCCTGCATAAACTATCTCAAATGTTGAACACTATAGGCTATGTCCAATCTAGTATTTGTCAGAAAGTTTAGTTTCCCAACTAGTTTGTTGTAATACCCTGGGTCAGACAATAAGGCTCCATCTTCACTCCTCAGTTTGGTGGTAGAGTCAAGTGGAGAGCTGACAGAAGACTATGTCGAGCAATCATACTCCTTTAATAGATCCATAGTAAAATTTCTCTGACAAATCAGTACTCCATATGTCTTATACAACATCTCTATCCCCAATAAGTAATGTAACTTCCCAAGATCTTTTTATCTTGAATTGGTTATGTACGAATGCCTTCAATTATTTGATTTACTTTAAATTGGTCCCAGTAATAATCATATCATCCACATATACGGCTAAAAAGACTGCTGAAGTCCCTTGTTTCTTGTAGAATAATGAGTAATCACTAGCTGAGTGCTTGAAACCCTTGGAATGCAGGGACTCTGTCAACTTATCATACCATTGTTTGCTAACCTGTTTTAGACCATATAATGACTTCCTAAGCCTGCATACTAGATTTCCATTAGGTACCATCAGTCCTTTTGAAACCTCCATAGATACTTCTTCATGTAGGTCCCCATGAAGAAATGCATTATTTACATCTAGTTGATAGAGGTCCCACCTTCTCTTTACTGCAATGCTGATCAATGTTCTGACTGTGGTCATCTTTACCACTGTGAAAATGTCTCCATATAATCAATTCCTGCTTCTTGTGTGTATCCCTTCACTACTAGCCTTGCTTTGAATCTTCCACACTTCCATCAGCCTTGTGTTTGATCTTGTATACCCATTTACAGCCTATAGATTTCTTTCCTGTAAGTAGTTCAACTAAATCCTAAGTATCGTTAGCATATAAAGCTTCAAAATCCTGTGTCATTGTCATTTGCCATGCAGGATTCATGGATGCCTCCTCATAAGAAGATGTCTCACAATCATGTGAAATGTTTCTAAGCAATTGCTGACTTTCAGAATGCAAGACATTGAGAGAAACATGATGTTTGTTGTTACAAAATGTATTGAATGAGGTGGTAATAGTGTGATGTTCAGGTTTTGTGTCATGATGTTGGAGGGTTGTTAAAGAATACACATACTCTTTGAGGTGTGCATGAGTGGTATGTGTTCTGCCTGATCTTCTAGGTTGTGAGGGATTTGGTTGAGAACTATTAGTCTCAATGCCTTGAGACTCAACATACTGCATCTGTGTGGGTGATTGAAAGCAGGACTATTTTCTGGAGATATATGTGAGCTTGACATATTTTGGTTAGGTGTTGTTGGATTAGGTGAAGAAAGAGGTGCAGCATTGTCTGACACATGGCTATTGATGATAGAAATTGATGCATCCTTATCATATAAGTTACAATTATTTGGAGTCCTAGAGGTAGAATGAGTACAAGATAGATTAGAGTTCATTCGATGTAATACAGAAGGAAAGCTAGAATTTTCAGGTGAAACTGCAAAAGGAAAAATGTTTTCATGGAACACTACATCTCTAGATATGCGTATTCTCTTTGTGGCCAGATCTAGGACCTTGTAACCCTTTGTACCAAAAGGATAACAAACAAATACATGGGATTTGACTCTTGGTTCAAACTTATCTCTGTGAGGTTTTAGTACACAAGGATAGCATAGGCATCCAAAGCTTTTGAGCTGTGAGTATTTGGGATTTTTGTTATATAGGAGTTCAAAAGGACTTTTGTTATCAATAATAGTTGATGGAAGCCTATTTATTAGATAGGTGGCTGTTAGAATACACTCGCCCCAGTACCTTATAGGCAGTTTGGATAGGTAAAGTAGGGCCCTTGCTGTCTCAAGCAGGTATTTGTGTTTTCTTTCTACCACAACATTTTGTTGTGGTGTGTATGGACAAGTTTTTCAATGTACTATGCCCTTTTCTTGGAAATATGTCATGGTTTCGTTATTGACAAATTCAAGACCATTATCATATCTAATGGTTTTAATTGAGGTGCCAAACTGGTTTTCAATTATGGATAAAAATCCTTTAATAACATGAAAAGTGTTGCTTTTGCAGCTTAATTGGTGAGTCTAGGTTGACCTACTAAAATCATCAATCATGGTAAGGAAATATTTGTAGTTATCATGGTAAGGGCCCCATAAGTCTACATGGAGTAGTTCAAAAATTTTGGTGGATGAAGTGGTCCTTTCATGGAATGGCAACCTTGTTTGTCTGGCCATAGGGAAGATTGAACAAATGAAGGGCTGTTTGGGAGCAAAATTGACTGGTATAGTACATATTTCCTCATTTTTACAAAGGGTACCTGATCACGCTCAACTATGTCTTGTGGAAGACTAAGCGGGCGTTGCAAATATAATTCTGGGGTATTATGCCCAGAGTCGATCCCACAGGGAATTGACGTATCAAGCAAGCTGTTAAAAGACTACTCAGCTGTCACCTGATGTTATTTAAGTTACTAATACTAAAGATTAAAAGTAAAGATTAGCTACGCTACTGTATAAACAATTGTAATAAAAATCTAAAGTTATGGTTTCCCCCGCTGGTGAACTTACTTCTCGGATACGTCGTATAGCTTGATTAATCGTCTCTATCAATCATGAACACTCTATCTACCATAAATCTCTCTCAAGTAATTATGATAATTTACTAGACGCACTCTCTCAAGTTACGCTAGCTAGATCGCATTACAGTTCACTTAGATTGCACCCGAAGTATCGTTATCTCTAATCCAACCTCTAAACCCTCGGTTATGACTTTCGTCTATACTCTGGGAGTGGTGTTGTTCAAACAATTACCTAAATATGCACTCTCTCTCAAGTAGATACATAATAAATAGGCACAGCTAATTGAGGGCCCTTCAATCAACTACAACAAGAACGTAGTTGAACAAATAGAGTTTAATCAACCAATCAAAGCTATATTAATATCACAAGAAGTTTATTCCCCAACGGGTTCCACACGAAATTAGCTAAACAAATTCATAAGAATAAAATCTAAAACAACTAGCATAATTAAACTACAAAGTAAGGAAGAAAATATGTACAAATTGATGTTTTGCCTTTGATCCACTCTAATCTCGAAATCCCTGTGAATCCCTGTGAATCTCCCTTTGTAGTTGTGTTTTAGGAGTCCATTTATAGGTTTAGGGTGAACCCTAACCGTGTAGGAGACTTCTATTTCAATTAAAAACACTTAAACCCGTCAAAACTCGATTTCTGGTCGACTGGGGACCCTGGCGTTTGGACCCAAACGCCTGGCTAAAGCCAGGCTAGGGCTGGAGTTTCAGCCCAAACGCCTGGCTAACGCCAGGGCAGGGCTGGCGTTTCAGCCCAAACGCCTGGCTAACGCCAGGTAGGGTCAGTGTTTTTGGCTCTGTCGCCCGGCTATCGCCCGGGTAACTCCTTTCGCGTATTTTTCGACGTATTTGCATCCTTTTAGCTCCGTCTCCATCTCCACTTCACCTACACATGAAATAAACTCCATTAAGCACATAACAAGTGTA
>ML423737.1:1473-35047 GCA_005239525.1 Nicotiana knightiana
AAACCGAGGAAATTTTGACTCTGTTTTGATTTGTCTGCGCTCCAGAAATCCGAGTAAGGAATTCTGTTAACCCGGGAGAAGGTGTTAGGCATTCCCGAGTTCCGTGGTTCTAGCACGGTCGTTTGGCCTAGTTATCTGATGATTTACATATTTTTTTTTGCCTATTGCATTTAACCGTTTAATTTTAACCGCTTTAGTATTTATGGATTTATCTTGAAATAAGTCACGATGTCATGCACTTTATTGTTTTTGGGACATGCACCCGCAATTATAACATGTGATTTTTATTATAGTTTGAAGTTGAAGATGGGGACATGAGTTTTCGCACCCGCGTGTAGGTTACGTAGCCAAGACTATGGTCGTGATGATTTTGTAATGCCTGTTTGTGGCGATGTTTGAGTTTTCTATTTTTCGCAAGAGCGTTTTAGTTTTAAGATTGATTAGGATGTTTATGGATTTATTTTAAACAAGTCACGATGGCGTGTACTTGTTGTTTTTGAGCACATGACAAACACGTCACATGAAATCACCCGTGGTTGCTATGTACGTTTTGTTAATGTTTGGAGTTGAGGGTCGGGGTGCATGAGTTGCCACTCCCGAGTTATGGTAATTTGAGATAATATTCGATCTTTACCAAATTTCAAACTAAAGGTCTCATTCTACCTAGAAGATCGCCTAAAATGACATTCATTAGTCTAAGGATAACAGGTTTCGGGCTATGGCCATATTTTAGCCCAAATTGTTTCAACCCTTTTGGCCAATCCATATTGTGACTAGTTTGTAGGAAGGCCCCTAGTTTAGGAAATTCAGTTAAGTCTTAAGGGTATTTACTTTCTAGTTTGGTGAATAATAAGAAGCATATCAGTCGAAAATAAATATTTATTCATGCATACGCTTATAAGCATACAAACACCTTATTTACTGTTTTTTCGGCCTTGAATTGGTAAGCTAGAACTATCTATTGTTCTTTGTGAGGACTTTGTAATCTTGAAAGAATAGCATGGCATAAACAGGTTTTACCAGTTCACACTTTGCAGTTTCTGTCCATTTTTAGACAGCCTAAACACAGATCTAAAATCGGGATTTATACATATTTTTAAGGTACAAATATTCATACATCTATCTCGAAAAAAAATTCAAAGAATGTGAGATAAGTTAATAATATTTTGGATCGCCAATTTCTATTCATATTGAAAGTTACAGAATCTGAAATAGTATGATTCCAAAATTGTAGCAGGTGTTTACAGGGAGATTTCATATAGACTAATTCAGATATAAATTCATACTTTTAATTGAACGTCCACTCTCATCATACTACTTCTTAAAGCAGATAACTCTAATCCTTGGGCCCGTCTACTCCCTCATGGCCTGATAGCCTAAGGAGTTAAACTTGATTAAAGCCTTAATGGGTTGTTTCATCAAGCTGGCCCAATTCTGGATTTAGCAGAAAAAAGTAAGAAACCTGGAATAATAGTGTACAATATCCAGTCCATGTTTACAACTAAAAATATAAAAAAAAATATTATATTATTACATTATCATTTCACTATGAAATACAATTTCTTAAAAAGGAAAATGATAAGTAACAAAGTAAAGAGAGAACAACACTGCTCCTGCGCAAGCCGGCCTTCAGAGGCTTTGAAATCTATATTTTTTGTCTATTTTCTTAATCACCAGACGGCTAACTTAACAAACACATTCTAGGCATGTTGTAAGGCAACATGACCATTATTGGGTCAGGTTTAATCCCAATCATGCAATAGTGTCAATTCTAAAGGACAGAACCTACTTTGGTGCACTCTTCTTGGAATGAATCTGACCATAAAGAGGTCAGGTTCAGCTCCGAAGATGCAAACCCATCAACCCTTTAATCATTTAACAGGTTATTGCCTAAATTCATACAATGATTTGACTACTCTTAGGCATTTCTTAAGGCATGTATCGGACCATTTATGGGTTCAGATTCCTGTCTTAATGCCTTTTGTAATAATAATCTAACTATTCTATAACTGTTTATGCATTATTATTGGGTGAGTCTGACCATGAATGGGTCAGACTTTCCATCTCCTAATGCCACATTAAACTAAATTTAGATCTTCATAGATACTTGCTATCTTAGTCCCTTTACTGATCCAAAGGATACAAATAAAAGCATTTTAACTATAAGTCCAAAATTGCTGCTTGGACAGTAATACCAATAGGTTTCTTAAGCATTCGCAGGATGAGTCATACCATAGAGGGGTTTGACCCAACCTTGATGATGTTCTTGCATCATTTTTGACAGAATAGGTTTTTACCTTTTATGGACTGAATCTGACCATAGAAAGGGTCAGATTCAACTCCATAAAGGTCCTATTCATCTCATAATTGTTCTGTGATTTTTGATTCTTTGGGCATTCTGGAGAAGGTGAATCTGACCATTTGAAAGGTTCAAATTCCCTACTCTCAAGCCACTGTTGGTTACCCATTTTTGTACCCTTAAGGGGGTGACAAACTACTGGTTTAAGCACCTAAGATGGGGTGAATTTGACCATTATAGAGGGTCAAATTCATCTACCCTAGTGCTGTTTCATAACAATATTTAGATATTTAAACCTAAACCAGACCAGTATTTAAGCATCTTTATAGGATGAACTTAACCATTAGAGGTTAAGTTCATTACCCTTTGGTGCTGTTTTCCAACACAACCATTGATTGCACAGTCATATAACAGACAGTTAAAAAATAGAATTATGTAAAATTCAGAGATTTAGAAACTGAACAAACATAATGCGTTACTCCCCATACATGCATATAGGTGTATATGGAAACAGGTCTAAACAGATAGAAGTACAGATCCATAGAAGAAAGGCAAACAAATTTCACATTTTTTGATATTTCATAAAAAAAGAACTCAATTTTACATACCTTTAGAGTAAGACCACAACAGAAAAAACTTGACCAAATAAAGGTCAAGCAATTGGGAGTCAGCAGAAAAGAAGAGAAACCCAGCAGCAACAAACAACAGACCCAAAGTAGAGAAAACCCAGGGGAAGATGATTTTTGAATACCCAAATGATTGAAATAAGACATCAACCAAAAACCAAGTCGTTTTGGAAAGAAAATCACAGCTACAAGACAACCTAAGCTCAGATTGTTTCCCACTCCTGCTGTAAAATCCTTTTCACTTCTGTTTTCTCAGTTTTTAGTAGTCAAAGTTGTAATTTTCAGTCCAAGGGATTCATAGAAGAATCTAAAAAAAAAATCCCCCATTAGTGGTAAAGAGTGTGTGTATATATAGGGACATTTGGGATAGGATATGCTTAGCATATTTCCTATCCTAAATGAGTTGAAAAGGGTACAGGTACAGCTGTCAACCCTATCCTTTTGGGACAACTGTACCTTCCAGAACATTCCAGCCCTTGAAATTACCTTTCTATCCCTAAGTATCTGATTTCCTGATATTTATCTAATCTAGAAGGTTCTTTTGGGTGACAACTAATTGTTCTTAACTAAGGTTGAGTCAATTAAATGAAGATTAGTTGATTAAATGCCTAGAGTTGGCTTTCATACTACTTACTATGTTTAAGTCATTAAATCAACAATTTAATTAAACTTAAAGGAGGTTAGTCAAACCAGTTCCCTTAAACTTAGGTTAATTTAATTAAACTAAATGAATCTGCCTTAGTCCATTACCCTCAAGCTACTTGTTTTAAACAGATTTTATTTTCAGTTACATACTTTAAGAAGCTACCTAAGTTAATTTCTAGATTGAAGAAGTTGGAATCATTTAAATGTGAGTCTAAGTGAAACAATTATTCTTAAACTTAGTTAATTGATCTTAACTAGTTATCTAGGACTTAGATCAACTATGTTGTTTAGATGAAAAAAAAAAAATTTAAGTCTACTAGTTAAGTGTGACTTATTGCCTAATTAATTTAAACTCAAATTGACCACTATTTGAATTAAAATCAGTAGCTAATTGGTTGAAACAATTTCATTAGGTGTAATTAGGCTTATCCATTAACTCTTAGTCAATTGAGTGGTTAATCCTATGAAACTGAACTTTTAAACTATTTTGGTCATTCTAGGATCTTAGTTTGATTAAAGAAAGTTAGTTAGGTTAACAATTAGGTAATAAGTAACTCCATTCTAATTTAATTAATTAGTAGCTAAACTTTGTTGCCTTATCAAGGGTTGATTAATTTCAGATTAATCAATTACTTTAAACTTTTTAGACTTAGGTCAATTATACTGTTATTTAGTTCACATGTATACTTAATTAGTTGTGTATGATTGTCTAATTAGATTATTATTTAATTGCTTAGTCAGGGTGGATGGTTAACCCTAGATTACACTAAACTCAGAAGATGAATTAGAGTAAACAATCAATTGAGGGTGGGAAGGAGCGATAGTGAAGGCAGTCTAAAAACAAACTAAGCATGAATCAAATAAGTATAATCTTTAGTAAATCAATGGTGACTAATAGGAAAACCTAAAAATGATTAATCATGGTTGCAAAAACAGTCCGGAATTGCATAATGTGTTAAGTACTACATCAATCGAAAACAATGTGAATCAAAACAGAAAAGTTTGGCCGGACTTATCTTACTAGCCTAGGCGATTTATCTTACTAGACAAGTGATTAAGAGAAACAAAGGGGAGGGGTACCAGCCAGATAAAACCATTTTGCCGGATTCGCCGGAGTTTGGCCGGACTTCGGTGGGTTTGAAAACGAGTCAAACCCACATGAATCAATTGCTCTTGTCAAGAGAAACTGACTCATGCAGGTCTGAGCCGTTGAAGGCCCTTGAATCAGTGCGCATGGGAGATTTAGGGTTTTGGAATCTCAGATCTGAAATTGGGGTTTTTGGGATGGTTTTTTTTACAAGACTAATAACAGGAGGTGGTTTAGGAGGTGATGGGGGTTGTAGGGTAGATATTTGGGTTGATTGGAGTGGTTATGGTGGCCGGACGACGGTGGGGTTTCAGGGGCGACTAGGGTTTAGGTTAGAGTTTGGGAGAGATGAAGGAGATAGGGGCGGCTAGGGTTTAGGTTGGGGTTGGGTTTCAGATTGAGTGAGGGTATGGGGTGGGGTTCGGGCAGTTAAATACTTGTTAGGTAGTTAGTTCCGGACCGTTGGATCAAAATGATCCAACGGCTGAGGTGAGTGGAAGGCTAAACGGCGTCGTTTGTGTACTGGGTTTGGGCAGGTCGGGTGTAACGGGTTTGGGCTGGGATGTCTGAGTGCATAGAAAATTGGGGTTGGGCCTGAGTCTTTCTTGGCCCAGGTCCGATTTTGTTTTCTTAATTAGTTAACTTAATTATTCTAATTAAATTAAACTCTAACTTAATAAAAAAATGTAGCAATTAATTTCAAACCTTATTTTTCATATATTTACATGTTAATTAAGAATAAAACAACCAATTATATATTCTTAATTAAACCTATGATTTATCGAATAAAATGATTAATTTTTATAGTAATTAGTTATTAAAAACTACATTACGTTAAATACTCGTCATTTGTCTATTATTTAATTAATTATAACTAATAACTTCATAATGCAAAATTTTCAATGATTTTGAAAGATGAATTATGGATATGCAAACAATGAAAATAATTCACAATTAATTACTGAAAAATCAACCAATATTCATAAAATCAATTGATTTATTGGGATTTTTATAGGACGATATGGCGAGTAAAAATCACATGCTCACATCTACATGCTAAATCGGTTGCCGCATTGTTCATAGCCAGGGTTTAAGTTGATGCGCTCATATCCTCGTACAAAGAGGATGTTGTTGCTGCAAATGCACAAGCCAGGAAGGTGTCTGAGGAGGCCGAGCTAAAAATGACCCGAGCCCTAGAGGATGCCCGATTAAGGTCTCGGAGGCAGGCTCTCGAGGATATACATTCAGGGGGCATCGATCTGTCTGCTGAGATCGACAGGGTGAGGGCCCTAGAAGAGGAATCTGCAGCCCTGCTTACTTCTTATAGTGACTCGAACAGTGGCTCAGAGGATGATGAAGACGAAGGAGAAGTCCCCGAGGGGGATGAGGCCATTGAAGACCCGGGGGCCGAGGGCCGAGCCGTTGAAGGCACAACCTCCGAGGGAGCCATTGAGGGCACATCCCCGGTGGTAGATTAGGTTTTTATTCGTTCTCTTTTTTTAAGGACTCCAAGCGTGAGCCTTGTAAATACACCTCCATGAATCTTTATTATATATAAAGGCCTTTGTTCTTCGTCATTTCTTGCCTTTTCTTTGCTTTTTTGGAATAGACTGTGATGCTTGTTGACAATTGCTCCGAAATTTTCGGACTTTAAAATAAACCCTTAGGTTTTTTATCTTGACGAGCAATCGGTGATGGTCGATAGTTGACCATTTGGGGCTTAGTCCCCGAGTCAAGTTTTCACTTGAGCTCATTGGCCCTTAGGTTTTTGAATCGACCTCGAGGCCTCTTAGGCTGGCCCTTGGGCTCTTACACATTGGCCCTTAGGCTCTTTAGGATGGCCCTTAGTCTCTTATACATTGGCCCTTAGGCTCTTTAGGCTGGCCCTTAAGCTCTTACGCATTGGCCCTTAGGCTCTTACGCATTGGGTCGATGCCAACTCTAATGTGGCTATTTTTTTCCCTCATTAAAGAATTTTTTGAACTTCTTGTGTTCGTCTTACTCTTCGACGGCTCGACAGAACCTCGATTCTGAGTCGATATGTGACGATAAATGATCACCTGGGGAGGTTTGCTCGTAGGCTGACTTTTTGAAGCCTTTTTCTTGAAGGTTGATTGTTTCAAAGCCCTTTCATTGTTTGGAGCTGATATGATCGAAGATCTTTTGCTTATGCCGAGGGTATCCTGATTAACCGGTTGTTTTCGAAGTATTTTCGAAGTATTTGAAGGCCTGTAGTTTTATGGAGGCAGTCGGACGTCTTCGAGCTGCGCTAATTTGGCCGGAGCCTTTTGATATGACTGTAGTCTTTATGTTTGGCCGTAGCCTTTTAGTCCCCGAGCGAGATAGCCTTGGTGTCTATATCGAGGGTATGCCTTTTTAGGGGTCTTACAAGTTCGAGTATATAGCCTTGACTTAAATATCGGGATTATGCCTTTTTAAGGTCTTACAAATTTGATGTTGCCTCAGGGAGGGCTTATGTTTTTGAGCATGCCTCTTCGAGGTCTTACAGATTTGATGTTGCCTCATGGATGGCTTATGTTTTTGAGCATGCCTCTTCGAGGTCTTACAGATTTGATGTTGCCTCATGGAGGCCTTATGTTTTTTAGCATGCCTCTTCGAGGTCTTACAGATTTCTTGTTGCCTCATGGAGGGCTTATGTTTTTGAGCATGCCTCTTCGAGGTCTTACAGATTTGATGCTGCCTCATGGAGGGCTTACGATCATGCTTCTTTGAGGTCTTACGGATTCGATATTTCCTCATGGAGGGCTTATGGCTCGAGGTTAGATGACTCGGTGAGCTGGCTAGTGATGACAGTCCCCAAGTTTTCGGCCCTGGAGCCACTTCTTGTGAAAATAGCAAACTTCTTTGCAGCATAAAGTGTTTTGATGATAATATATAATCCTTCGATTACTTGGTACACGCATACATGTTTTCATCATTGAGGGTTCGATTATTCTATGTGGACACGGTTTATTCGACCGTTTGATCCGATACATCATTCTCCTGTCGAGACCCTATTTGGCATATTTCAATTTCTTCGAGGAGGTGATCTTCCGAGGGGATTACCCCCCAATATTTGAGGTTGATTGAAGAGAAGCCTCGAATACTTGATGAGTTCTCCTTAGGTAGCATATGGATGTTGTCTCGTTAAAAACCTTGCCGGTAAAACCCTACCGGGATAAAACCTGATCGAAAGAAAAGAGTGCAATGCATGCTTTAAAATCCAAGGTCTTCGAGTCGAAGGATGTTTAGGTGTCTCCTATCGGGAACCTGCAAGGAATTAGTGTGAAGCAAAAAAATGAAATGGGAGAAGGTTATACATTAGCAATAATAGCGTTTGAGCATTGATATGTTCCAATTGCTTGGAAGTTTCTCGCCATCCATAGTGACGAGTTTATAGGACCCTTTACCGATTATTCCGAGGATGCGGTACGGTCTTTCCCATCTTGGGCGTAGTTTCCCTTCATTTGGGTTTCGAGTGTTGAGGGTGACCTTCCTTAGGACTAAGTCCCCAACCCCAAAATGTCGGAGGTTTGTTCTCCTGTTATAATATCTTTCAATCCTTTATTTTTGGGCGGCCATTCGGACCAGCGAAGCCTCTCACTTTTCATCTAACAGTTCGAGGGCTGTAGTCATGGCCTCATTGTTTGAGTCCTTGCTGGCGTGTCAGAATCTGGCGCTTGGCTCGCCGACCTCGATCGGTATCAAAGCCTTGGGCCCATATACCAAAGAGAACGACGTCTCTCCTGTGCTCGACTTTGAAGTCATTTGATATGCCCATAGAACCTCGGGCAACATTTCTCTCCATCTTCCTTTCGCATTTTCTAATTTCTTTTTCACGTTTTGAATGATGGTTTTGTTTGTGGATTTGGCCTGACCATTTGCACATGGGTGATAGGGCGTTAATAGGATCCTTTTGATTTTATGAGCCTCGAGGAATTTTGTTACTTTGCTCCCGATGAACTGCTTCCCTGTTATCACATGTTATCTCGGAGTGGATCCCGAATCGACACATGATATGATCCCAGATGAAGTCAATGACTTCATTTTCTCTTATCTTCTCGAAGGCCTGTGCTTCCACCCATTTTGAGAAGTAGTCAGTCATAAATAGAATAAATCTAGCTTTACCTGGTGCCGTTGGTAGGGGACCGACGATGTCCATTCCCTATTTAATGAACGGCCATGGTGATAAGACTGAATGTAGCAGTTCACCGAGTTGGTGGATCTTTGGTGCAAATCTTTAGCACTTGTCGCATTTTCGGAAAAATTCTTTGATGTCCTTCTCCATGCCGTCCCAATAGTAACCTGCTATGATCACTTTTCGAATTAAAGAATCGACACCGAAATGATTTCCGCAGGTGCCCTCATGGATTTCTCGAAGCACGTAATCAGTGTTCCCCGGTCCCAAGCTACTACTAAGGTCCCATCGAAGGTTCTTCTATGTAGAGTTCCATTTTCATATAGTGAAAATCGGGCTGCTTTGGTTCGCAAGGCCCTAGACTCCTTTGGATTCGTGGGTAGCTTCCCACTTCCCAGATAATCGATGTACTTATTTATCCAATCCCATGTCAGACTGGTGGAGTTAATCTCGGCAGGGACTTCTTCGATCACCAACATGGATAGCTGTATAATAGCCCCGGGGAGTATGTCATCTTCTTCAACGGATGATCCCAGGTTTGCGAGTGCGTCAGCATCGCTGTTTTTTTTTCGAGGTACGTGGACCAGAGTCTATTCTTTGAAGCGATGCAATGTGACTTGAAGTTTGTCTAAGTATCTCTATATCCTGTCTTCTCGAACCTCGAAGCTCCCATTTACTTGGTTTAGCACCAGAAGGAAATCACATTTTTCTTCGATGACTTCTGCTCCCAAGCCCTTGGACAACTTGAGACCTGCAATCATAGCCTCATACTCGGCTTCGTTGTTAGTAAACTTTGTAGTTTTTATAGGTTGTATAATCATGCCACCCATAGGTGGTTTCAGAACTATGCCGAGCCCAGACCCTTTCATGTTCGAGGCACCATCGGTGAATAGGGTCCATACCCCTGAAGATGTGCCCGTTTTTAGTAGGAGTTCTTTCTCTACCTCGGGCACAAGGGCGGGCGCAAAGTCGGCCACGAAGTCCACCAAAATTTGGAACTTGATAGATGTTCGGGGTTCATATTCGATATCATACCATCCGCGTTCAATGCCCACTTGACCAACCGGCCCGATAAATTGGGTTTATGCAATATGCTTCGAACAGGATACGTTGTTAAAACACAAATGCGATGACATTGAAAATAAGGCTTTAATTTTCGAGATGCACTTATTAATGCAAGAGCTAATTTTTCCAAGTGCGGGTACCTAGTTTAGGCATCTCCTAGAGTCCGACTTACATAGTAGACTGGGAATTGCGTATATGGCCAGATATAAGTAAAACATTTCATCCTCCTTCGGGGTATGGAGTAAAGGTAGGCTTGATAGATATCTCTTTAGTTCCTCTAAGGCATGTTGGCATTCCGGAGTCCACTCGAAGTTGTTTTTCTTTTTGAGCAAGGAGAAAAAATGATGACTCATGTTCGATGACCTCAAGATGAACCGGCCCAAGGCTGCTATCCGTCCGGTCAGTCTCTGTACGGCCTTCACATTATTTACCACCGTGATTTCTTCGATGGCCTTGGTTTTATTGGGGTTGATCTCGATCCCCCTATTTGACACCATGAAGCCTAAGAATTTTCCTGAGCCTACTCCGAGGGCACATTTCTCGGGATTGAGTTTCATGTTGTAGCTTCTAAGGATGTCGAATGTTTCCTGCAAATGAATCAAATGTTCCTCTGCGCGCAGGGACTTGACCAACATATCATCAATGTAAACTTCCATGGATTTGCCTATTTGATGTTCGAACATCTTATTAACTAGGCGTTGGTACATGGCTCTTGCGTTTTTAGCCCGAAGGGCATCATGTTATAACAATATGTACCATACTTCGTGATGAACGAAGTCTTTTCCCTATCCTCAGGCTTCATTTGAATTTGATTGTACATGGAGTAGGCATCGAGAAAAGTGAGGATCTCGTGGCCAGCCGTGGCATGGATCAAGCAATCGATGTTGGGAAACGGGAATGAATCTTTAGGGCATGCTTCGTTTAAGTCTTTATAATCTACGCACATTCTTAATTTATTTTCCTTTTTCGGAACTACCACTACATTGGCCAACCATTTGGGATATTTTACTTCCCTAATGGACCCTATCTTGAGTGGTTTTGTTACCTCGTCCTTGATGAATGCATGTTTTACCTCGGACTGAGGTCTTCTTTTTTGTTTTATCGGTTTGAACCTGGGGTCGACGCTTAGTCGATGTGTGGTTATTTACGGAGAGAGCCCTGTCATGTCTAGATGGGACCAAGAAAAGCAATCGATGTTGTTAATAAGGAATTGAATGAGTTTTTTCCTGAGTTCGAGGGGTTAATCTCATTCCCAGGTATACCTTTCGGTCTGGGAGATGTTTGATCAAAACAACCTGTTCCAGCTCTTCAATCATTGATTTTGTTGCATCCGATTCTTCGGGGGCAACGAAGGTTCGAGGGGTGAGGAAGTCTTCTTCATCATCCTCGGGGGCCTGTTTGTCCTCTGGCTCCTTCGAAGTGGAGGGTATGGATGTTAGTGCCACATCGTGCACTATGAACATCTCCCTTGCCAAATGCTGCTCGCCATATACTATTTTTATACTGTCTTTTGTTGGGAACTTCATCATCTGGTGAAGAGTTGACGGTACTTCCCTCATGTTGTGTATCCACGGCCTTCCAAGCAAGGCATTGTATCTTATATCGCCTTCGATGACATGAAACTTGGTGTTTTGAATTGTACCGGACATGTTGACTGAGAAGATGATTTCCACCTTCGTTGTCTCGCTCTCCATATTAAATCCATTGAGGATTCGAGAGGCGGGTACGATTTGATCGAGCAGTCCAAGCTGCTCCACCACCTTCGACCTAATTATGTTGGCCGAGCTACCTGTATCCACGAGCACACGTTTAATTTGAATGTTATTCAAAAGAAAGGAAATTACCAGTGTGTCGCTATGTGGTTGAGACAAGGTCTTGAAATCTTCTTTACTGAATGCAAGAATGTCCTCGGGCATATAGCTCCAAGTTTGCTTTTCTATCGCGGTGGATACTTTTATCCGTTTGACCACAGATCCTCGAGGGACGTCGGTTCCTCCTATGATCATGTGAATGACGTGTTGAGGTTTTTTTGGTTTGTTCCTCCTATTCGCCTCTCTTTCTCGAAAGTGGTTTTTGGCTCGATTGTTGAGGAATCTTTGAAGATGCTCTTCGCCGATCAGCCGAGACACCTCCTCTCGAAGCTGCATACAATCCTCGGTCCTGTGGCTGTGGATGCCATGATATCCGCATACCAAGTTAGGGTTCCTTTGTGAAGGGTCTGATAGTATGGGTTCTAGCCATCTGGTATCTCCAATCTTGTCAATGGCTGATACAATGTTCGAGACATCGACGTTGAAGTTGTATTCTGATAATTGGGGTGCCTCCACCAGCCCTATGTGCCTGTCGAACCCGTCTTTGTTCACGAGTTCTCGGGAATTTTGACCTCGATCCATCTTTTGACAGTTACGAGGTATGTTGCGCCTCCGGGCGTTTCTTCCATCTTCGATGTACAGGTGGTACCTTTCCTTGATTGGCCTCTGTTCTCTTTCTGGAAACTTGATTCTTTCGCTATGAACCTTCTAGGGTAGACTGAGCCTGAGACGGCTCCCAATTGGTCATCCTCGACGCTGATCTTCGACTGATACCGGTTGTGCATATCCGCCCAAGTTACAGAGGGATATTCAACCAAGTTCTGATTTAGATGCTTTGAAGATATCGAGCTCCGTTTGTTCAAGCCTTGAGTGAAGGTCTGCATTGCCCAGTCATCAGAGACTGGTAGTAATTCCACTCGCTCCATTTGAAAGCGAGATACAAATTCCCTCAGCATCTCGTTTTCTCTCTGTTTGATTTTGAAGATGTCGGACTTCCTTGTAGCAACTTTGATGGTGCCGGCATGCACCTTTATAAAAGAGTCTGCCAACATGGCAAATGAATCTATTGAATTCGGGGGTAGGTTGTGATACCACATCATGGCCCCCTTCGACAGCGTTTCTCCAATTTTTTTCAATAGGACGGACTCAATCTCGTCATCTTTCAAATTATTGCCTTTCATAGCACAAGTGTAGGCAGTAATGTGCTCATTTGGGTCCGAGGTCCTGTTATACTTCGGGAGATCGGCATCCTGAACTTCTTCGGGATGGGCTTCTGAGCCGCGCTTGACGGGAATGGATTTTGCACGAACTTATTTGAATCTATACCCCTCAGAATCGGGGGTGCGCCCGGGATCTGATCGACCCTCGAGTTATAGGTCTCCACCTTTTTGTCGTTAGCTTCTATCTTCTTTTCGCCTGATATAATTATCTTTGTGAGGTTTCGAGCATCTTTATGATAGCGGGGTCGGCTGCTAATCCGTTGTCGCTTGACCTTTTCGGTGCCTGCACGACACGAGGAGCTATTTTCGGCGGTGGTGTGCTTGGGGTTTTTTGATGGCTTTATAGCTGAGCAATAGCGAATTGTTGTGCCTGTAACATTTCAAAAATGACATAAGGCTAACTTCTCTTTCTTCCCGAGCTGGAGTTTTCTGCGCTTCATGTTGGTTTTCCCGGCGTACACTTCTGTCGGTATGAGAACTTATATCGACATGTTGGGCGTTGCGTGAGACCACATCCAAGGGGATCGGTGCTGGTGCCAACCCAGGGTTTTGCGGTGGTACACCGGTGCCCAGAACAACTACACCGTTCTCTCCATGATCTTCAGGACCGTTGTTTTCGTGTGCATTCACTGAGTTAGACATTTTTTTGACCTGAAATCAAAGATTCTTGGACAAGAAAAAGTGTGAAGAATAACTCGTCTTTTTAAAAAACCAGCACCAAAACAATCACTATTATTTTTAGCCCTACGGTGGGCGCCAAACTGTTTACCTTGAAAATGGTAATGACAATTATATTTGATTATGTGGTTCTAAAAATACATAATTTATTTTTATGCTAGTTGTTAGGAAATAGATGCTAAATGTGAGCTAAGAAAGTATGATAAGATCAAAGAGAAGTGGTGATATGCGAACCAAGCTGTTACAGAACAGGGTCTCGAGCTGGCCGAAGCAGGGCCTCGGGGTCGAGATGTGTCGCCTAACTGGGGGTGGTCGATGGAAGGATAATAGTACGGAGGGGCCTCGAAGGTGGCCCTTTATGATCAATAATGAGAAATAAATGAATAACAATTAATAAACACAATAACTGAAAGGCAATAAATCTGTAGAACAAATTATGAGTGTGTGTTAAGAAAGCAGAGAATGTTCTTGTTGTATTCAATATTCATGTCTCCAAAAAATGACAAGGATCCCCTTTATATAGGAGGGGGAATCCCACATAGTACACGTATAATTATTACAAAGTAACACAGCTGGTACAACTATTTAATGGTATGGTACGGACCCGTACTATTTTGCAGGCATTGACAGCTTTAACCATGTGCTCTTGGGAGCTTCCCGCCTTTCCATGACGGTCTCCGATATTTATTCTGTCTCGAGGTATATTGATCATCAATATACTTCCTTGAGGAATGCACCTCGGAGGTGATCATCGGGTGTGCTTCCGATACAACCGAGGCCTGGCTCAGAATGCCGTAGAAACCTCAGAATCAGTCATCCCCGATTTTGACCGTATACACTTAGATTTTTAAAAATTTGTTTATGTACATTTCGAACAAATGATGTATTTATTTCATACCAGCTTAATTCTAATCTCAGAAGCTCATGATTTTTACTACCAGTCCTTGGGAAAATTTTTGTATAAAAGTGGTATATTATCATTTCTTATCTTAATAAATCTCATTAAGTTGGATAGTGGTTAATTGGCTTACCTGACGAGTTGGGTTAGGTGCCATCTCGACTAGGTGGATTTTGGGTCGTGACATGCAAGAGTGAGGGAGGAACTCACATCTGCGAGACTCCAGATGCTGTTAAATATTCTGTTGAAGCGAAAGGACTGGTCTGGTTACAAAAATAGAGAGGTCCGAGATTTTCTAATTTTTGGACATTTCAAACACGATTTGGGGCAATTTTTCAGAGAGAATTCACGGGGAAACTTGAGGTAAGTCACTTGTGACAATCTTTAGTCGACAATATTGAATTACCATCGAGTATTCCGACTAGATTACATGTTTTTGAGGTGTAATTCGATAAATTGGGCCCAGGTATTTCAAATAAGAATTTAAGATTTGGAGGTCAAGTTGATGTAGGAATTTGGTAAATTTGGTATGGTTGTACTCGGGGTTGAATGGGCGTTCATATTTTGTAACTTGTGTCGAGTTCCGAGATGTGGGCCCCTCTGTTTATTTTTGGATTTAATTGGGAAAATTTAATATTTTCATATGTAATTGATTCCAATAATTTTTGTTGACTGTATCAAATTAAACGTGACTAGATTCGAGGCGTTCGGTTGCCGATTCATGAGGCAATGGCTTGCTAGCGGAGTGATTTGAGTTGCTTGAGGTAAGTATCGTATTTAAACTCGATGGAGGCACTAGTTGCCTAAATTGTTGTGATTGCCACGTGATTTTTGGTGCGCACATGTGTGGGGATGGACCCAAGTGCAGGCACCGGGGTTGTGTATATTTGGGTTGTGCTCTGGCTCCTATAAGCCCATAAATGACTTATAAGCTTCGAGCTTCGATATATAACATGTGGTAAAAATTTATGCGATCTAATTAAACCATGATGTGTTTACTCAGAGGTTTAAATCCCGGAATAAACTTGATAAATGCTTTTCATTGATGAAATTCCCGGATTAGTTATGATAGCACACTTTGCACATGCCTACACTTTAGCATGTTATTATACCAGTCCGGGGATAAGAAAATCTTATTTCATTCATTATTTACATGTACCCTTGCTTTATAGCTACTGTAAGATACTTTGGCACGTGAATTGTCTGTGAAGCACGTGAGTTGTCCGTGCGAATCCATATATTGATACTTTGGCACAATAGTTTTCCGTGCAGCACATGATTTATCCATGCGGATTCATACATTGATATTATTGACACGTGAGTTGCCCGTGTCGCACCTGAGATGTCCATGCAAATTCTATTGTTAACACGTGATTTTTTCATACAACACGTGAGTTGTCCGTGCAATGTGTGAAACTTTTATTTTCTTGATCATTATTAGATTTACTTGCTTTCTTTTCCCTACATGCCATAATACTGTTGAGCAGGATATAGTTGTACTAATTTAACTAGTGAATTCAACAAATTAAGCTTCTTTTACCTTGCCCTATTTATTTGCGATACTTATTGAGTTGGTTGTACTCACATTACACCCTACACCTCTTGTGTAGATGCAAGTACTTCCAGATATGGCGGTTGCTAGATTTGGGGATTTATCTGTTAGAGACTATCGAGATAGCTTCTTTGCGTATGCAGACCTTGACTCTCTTCCCTTTCAGTTATTCTGTTGTTCTATATTTTCAGATAGTATTATTATCAATCATATAGTGTTGTCATTTAGATGCTCATGTACTCAGTGACACAAGGTTTTGGGATTTTATTGGTATCAATACTTGTGAGATTTTTTATTAAATTTAAATATTTTGTTTTCAAACTTGAAAGATTATAGTGTTTTATTGAGGTTATTAGCTTGCCTAGTATTGAGATAGACGCCATCACGACATGTGAATTTTGGGTCTTGACAAGTTGGTATCAGAGCCTAGGTTACATAGGTCTCACGATTCATGAGCAAGTTTAGTAGAATCTTGCGGATCGGTACGGAGACGTCTGTATTTATCTTTGAGAGGCTGCCAAACCCTTAGGAAAATTTCATATCCATGAATTCTATCGTGCGAATTTGTTGATTTTGGAAACTAAATTTATGTTATCCTATTCTCTCACAGATAGTGAGGACACGTACTACCGGATCGGACGGTCATCCACCAACGCCACCAGTTTGGGCCACGAGAGGTCGGATCCGTGATAGAGGCCAGGGCCGTGGTAGAGGCTGAGGTGTAGCTCGTACAACAGTTAGAGCAGTACCTATAGAACCACCAGCTGCTCCAGCTCAGGAGCAGGTTCTAGATATATTTGAGCCGGCGGGACCAACTTAGGCACCAACTATGCCTATTGTGATTCCAGGCCTTCAGGAGGCTTTGGCCCAGATATTGACTATTTGCACTAGCCTTGCTCAGGTGGTTTCAGCTCAGGCCGGGGGAGGTACTCATACCCCTGTCGCCCGCACTCCAGAGCAGGTAGTGTAGGGACATCAGATACCGGGGGAACTACCAGCCTAGCCGATTGCAGCTGCTCACGCCCAGGTGGGTCCTATTATGAATGACGAGGAGCAAAAGAGACTAGAGAGATTTGGGAGACTCCGTACTCCATTATTCAGTGGAGTTGAGTTAGAGGATGCTCAGGATTTATTGGACAGATGCAACAGATTCTTCGTACAACGGGTATTCTGGAGACCAGTGGGTTCACATTTACTAATTTTTAGCTAACGCGGGGCAACCTTCAGATGGTAGGAGACTTATGAGAGCAACAAACTAGTTGGGAAGCACCACTATCGTGGCATGAGTTCTCTATATTATTCTTGGAGAAGTTTGTGCCACAGACCTGCAAAGAGGAACTGCGTAGGTCATTCGAGCATCTACGTCAGGAGGACTTGTACGTGACCCAGTATGAGATACGATTTTCAGAATTGGCTCGTCATGCAGCCTGGTTGGTTCCCACTGATAGGGAAAAGATCAAGAGGTTCATAAATGGCCTCAACCAGCAGTTTCGTTTTGTTATGACTCTGGAAAATATAGCAGGTACTAAATTCAATGAGGTGGTTGATAGTGCTCGGCGGCTAGAGATGGTTCATATTCAGGAGCGTGAGGAGAGGGAGGCCAAGAGGTCTCGTGGTCCGGGTAATTCCAGTCGTGTTCCTTCTAGGGGATAGACCTATCACAACAGGGGTCGTCCTTATAGGCCCGCTCAGATGGCTCGTCCAGCCCAGCTTGGTGCATCCGTTAGCCACGGTTCTTACAATGCTTGCTCAGGCCAGTCCTCATTCAGTGAACTACCAGTGCAGAGTTCTCACTATGCCTCTTCTGCTCAGGTTTCTACAGGAAGTGCCTCGGGTTATCAGGAGCAACAGCTCCATCAGAGGAGGGGTTGTTTCGAGTGCGGGGACTTGGGTCATATCAAGAGAAATTGCCCTAGATTGTTGAGTGGGACTCATAACAGAGTTCTCGGCTAATGGTATCAGCACCAGCAGTTCCACCACCCACCCACCCAGCCCGGGGAGGGGCTCAGGCAGCTAGGGGTCATCGGTGTGTCTTGTGAAGTATTTACGGATCATCGGAGTCTTCAACATTTATTCAAACAGAGGGATCTAAATTGAGGCAGCGGAGATGGTTGGAGCTGCTAAAGGACTATGATATTACCATTCTGTATCATCCCGGGAAGGCCAATATGGTGGCCGATGCCTTGAGTAGAAAGACAGTGAGTATGGGTAGCCTTGACTTCATTCCAATTGGTGAGAGGCCTCTTGATTTTGATGTTAAGGCCTTGGCCAACTAGTTCGTGAGATTAGATGTTTCAGAGCTCATTCGGGTTCTAGCTTGTGTGGTTTTTCGATCTTCCTTATATGACTGCATCAGAGAGTATCAGTATGATGATCCCCATTTGCTTGTCCTGAAGGATACAGTTCAGCACAGCGATGCCAGATGTTACTACTGGAGATGATGCGATGTTGAATGCAGGGTCGGATTTGTGTGCCAAATGTAAATGGACTGCGGGAGTTCATTCTTGAGGAGGCCCACAGTTCGCAGTATTTCATTCATCCGGGTGCCGCAAAGATGTATCAGGACTTGGTAAAACACTATTGGTGGAGGAGTAAGAAGAAAGATATAGTGATGTTTGTAGCTCGGTGCTTAAATTGCCAACATGTGAAGTACGAGCATCAGAGATTGGGTGGATTGCTTCAGATACTTGAAATTCTGGAGTGGAAGTGGGAACGTATTACCATGGGCTTCGTAGTTGTACTCCTACGGACTTCGAGGAATTTGATGCTATTTGGGTGATTGTGGATTGGTTAACCAAGTCCGCGCATTTTATTCCAGTCGGCACTAGTTATTTTTTGGAGTAGTTGGCTGAGATCTATATCCGTAAGATTCTTCACCTACACGGTGAACCAGTGTCCATCATTTCAGATCAGGGCACGCAGTTCACATCACAGTTTTGAAGAGCAGTGCAGTGCAGCAAGAGTTAGGCACACAGGTCCAGTTGAGTACAATATTTCACCCTCAGGCGGACGGACAGTCTGAGCGCACTATTCAAATATTGGAAGATATGCTACGTGCTTGTGTTATAGACTTCGGGGGTTCTTAGAATCAGTTTCTGCCACTTGCAGACTTTGCCTACAATAACAACTAATAATCGAGCAAGTAGATGGCTCCGTGTGATGCTTTATATCTGAGACGGTGTCAGTCTCTGGTGGGTTGGTTTGAGTCGGATGAGGCTAGACTATTGGGTACTGATTTTTTTCGGGATGCTTTGGAGAAGGTTAAAGTGATTCAGGATCGACTCCGCATGGCACAGTCTATACATAAGTGTTACGCCGATCGGAAGGTTCACGATGTTGCTTACATGGTAGGAGAAAAGGTACTACTCTAAGTTGCACCCATGAAGGGTGTTATGAGGTTCAGGAAAAAGGGTAAGTTGAGTCCTAGGTATATTGGGCCTTTTGAAATACTTAAAAGGATTGGAGAGGTGGCTTATGAAATTGCATTGCCACCTAGTCTATCGGGTGTTTATCCTGTGTTCCATGTATCCATGCTCTGGAAGTATGTTGGAAATCTGTCTCATGTTTTGGATTTCAGTACGGTTAAGTTGGATAGTGATTTGACTTATGATGTGGAGCCGGTGGCCATTTTGGACCTGCGGGTTCGAAAGTTGAGATCAAAGAACATAGCTTCAGTGAAAGTGTAGTAGAGAGGCCATCCAGTCGGAGAAGCTACCTGGGATACTAAGCGGGAGATACAGAGCAAATATCCACACCTATTTGAGACTCCAGGTATGGTTCTAAACCCGTTCGAGGACGAACATTTATTTAAGAAGGTGAGAATGTAACAACCCGGCCGGTCGTTTTGAGTATTACAACGTCGCCCCCCCCATTTACTACTCATTTTGTGCCTTACAGTTGTTATATGACTTGCTGGGGTAGTTGGTTCAGGTCCGGTGAGGTTTCAGAATGAATTGAGACACTTAGTCTCAATGATGAAAATTTAAGTTGAAAAGGTTGACCGGATGTTGACTTATGTGTAAATGACTCTGGAATAGAGTTTTGATGATTCGAATAGCTCTTTGTGGTGATTTTGAACTTAGGAGTGTGTACGGAAAATTATTTGGAAGTCCGTAGTTGATTTTAGCTTGAAATGGCAAAATTAGGAAATGGAATGTTTGGAAGTTTGACCAAGAAATGAATTTATTGATATCGGGGTCGAAATCCAATTCTGAAAATTTTCATAGTCCCGTTATGTCATTTATGACTTGTGTGCAAAATTTGAGGTCAATAAGACTTGAATTGATAGGTTTCGGAACCGAATGTAGAAGTTGGAATTTGTTAGTTTTCATTAGGCTTGAATTGGGGAGCGATTCATGGGTTTAGCGTTGTTTGATGTAATTTGAGGCCTCGATTAAGTTCGTATGATGTTTTAGGGCTTTTGGTGTATTTGGTTGAGGTCCCGGGGGCCTCGAGTGAGTTTTGGATGGTTAATGGATCAAAATTTGACTTAGAACAAAGCAGGAACTTTCTGCCTACTGATGCAATCGCACCTGCGGAGTTTTTGCTCGCAGGTGTGAACTCGCAGAAGAGAGCTTGGCAAGCGCAGAAATGGACATGGGGATGGTGGGGCAGTGGTCGCAGGTGGGGACGGATGGTCCACAAAAGCAGCGTCGCACTTGCGAAGGTTCGATCGCAGAAGTAGAAGTGAGAGGGCAGGGCCGCTTTACAGAAGCGGCAGTGCCTCCAGTAAAGCGAGGCCGCAGAAGCGGACCTCTTGTCCGCAGAAGCGATGGAAGTTGCAGAAGCGAGGGAGGACCTCGCATCTGCGAGACCGCTGATGCGGTTAAATATTTCGCAGAAGCGAAAGCACTGGTCTGGTTAGAAAAATATAGGGGTCCGAGATTTTCTCATATTTGGACATTTCAAATACTGTTTGGGGCATTTTTTCAGAATGAATTCATGGGTAAACTTGAGATAAGTCACTTGTGACCATTTTTAATCGATAATATTGAATTATCATCGAGTATTCCGACTAGATTACGCGTTTTTGAGGTGCAATTCGAGAAATTGGGCCTAGGGATTTCATATAAGAATTTAAGATTTGGAGGTCGAGTTGATGCCAGAATTTGGTAAATTTGGTATGGTTGGACTCTTGATTGAATGGGCGTTCAATTTTTTTAACTTTTGTCGGATTTCGAGATATGGGCTTCACTGTTGATTTTTGGGTGAATTTTTGGATTTAATTCGGAAAATTTAGTATTTTCATATGGAATTGATTCCTATAATTTGTGTTGATTGTATCGAATTAATTGTGACTACATTCGAGGCAGAGGCTTGCTAGTAGAGTGATTCGAGTAACTTGAGGTAAGTATCGTATTTAAACTCGGTTGAGGCACTAGTTTCCTGAATCGTTGTGATAGCCACGTGCGTTTGAGTGCGCACATGTGTGGGGATGGACCCAAGTGCGGGCGTCGGGGTTATGTATTTATGTATGGATTATGCTCGGGCTCCTATAAGCCCAAAAAAAGATGATAAGCTTCGAGCTTCTATATCTAACATATGGTATCAATTTACGCGATCTAATTAAACCATGATGTGTTTGCTCAGAGGTTTAAATCCCGGAATAAACTTGATAAATGATTTTTATTGATGAAATTCCCGGATTAGTTACGATAGAACACTTTGCACACGCCTACACTTTAGCATGTTATTACACCACTCCGGGGATAAGACAATCTGATTTCATTCATTATATACATGTACCGTACCTTTATAGCTATTGTATGATACTTTGGCACGTGCATTGTCCGTGCAGGTACATATATTTATACTTTGGCATGTGAATTATCCGTGCAACACGTGAGTTGTCACTGCAGATCCATATATTGATATTATTGACACATGAGTTTCCCATGTCGCAGATGAGTTGTCCGTGAAGATTCTATTATTAGCACGTGAGTTGTCCGTGCAATGTGTGAAACTTGTATTTTCTTGTTCGTTATCAGATTTACTTTCTTTCTTTCCCCTACATGCCATAATATTGTTGAGTAGGATATAGTTGTACTGATTTAACTAGTGGATTCAGCAAATTAAGATTCTCTTACCTTGCCCTGTTTATTTGAGATACTTATTGAGTTGGTTGTAGTCACACTACACCCTGCACCTCATGTGCAGATCCAGATACTTCCGGATACGGCGGTTGCTAGATTTGGGAATTTATCTATTGGAGACTATCGAGGTAGCTACCTGGAAACCACAGACCTTGACTCTCTTCCCTTTTAGTTATTGTGTTGTTCTATATTTTCAGAAAGTATTGTTATCAGTCAGAATGTGTTGTCATTTAGATGCTCATGTACTCGGTGACACCAGGTTTTGGTAGTGTATTGGTATCAGTATTTGTGGGATTTTCTATTAAATTTAAATATTATTATAGTGTTTCATTGAGGTTATAGGCTTGCCTAGTATTGAGATAGGCACCATCACAACATGCGAATTTTGGATCGTGACAAACATGGAGCTTAAACTCATTACCAAGAGTAGACAGATTATATCTTGATCAATCACTACTTCTACAAGCATTTAATCATACCCAATATCCTTTCAACTAGCGACCTATGGCCATAGGTGTCTCGTATCAAAGCACAATAAATAACTTGTCAATTACTATGGCGATCTCAGGTTAAAGGAAATTCTTACATCACATTCTTCAAGAGAATATCCTATTGACAGTTTATGGTAATTCTAACCATTAGGAGTTATCCAATGAGTCGGTCCAATGATCATATCTCTATGTGCATCATCTATCTATGTGATTTAGTTAATGAAATTGACTAATCGTTATCCAGTAAAGATAATCACATAAATATTGAGCTAACCAGATTACTAATGTCCAAATTAATAATCCTAAGATCAAGAACAAATTTAGATTAAATTATAAGAAACTTCACTCTCATTATCATGATCTCCATCACGATGACAAGTCTCAAAATTTAATCAAGGACTTTATCAAGTTAATCAAACAACTAATAATAACTATGATAAATGAATATCAAATGCAATATATATTTTTATATCAAATAACGTTTGCAAAAATATTTTCAAATCATCAAATATGAGATTCGATCTAGGGAATATCTACTATATCTCTAACAATCTCCCACTTGCATTAGAGTCAATCGCTCTTGTACTTCATTCCAAGTTTCCACTTGTTCTTGTCAAACTCTTTTGCACCAAGAGCTTTAGTGAATGAGTTCAGAGCATTTTCCTTTACATCAACCTTTTGAATCAAGACATTTCCACATTCAATGATTTCTCTTATCAAGTGATACCTTAGCAGAATGTGTTTGGATTTTTGGTGTGATAATGGTTCTTTTTCTTGAGCAATGGCCCCAGTATTGTCACACAACAATGGAACTATACCTTCTATTGAAGGAACCACACCAAGTTCAGTTAAGAACCTTTTTCATCCAAACAACTTCCTTAGCAGCTTTACTAGCTGCTATATATTTTGCTTCAGCCACTGAATCAACTACTGTAGCTTGTTTGGAACTTTTCCAACTCACTGCACCACCATTTAAGATTAATACATAACCATAAATAGATTTGATATCATCATTATATGAAGAGTAACTTGCATTAGTATAACCTTCAAGTTTCAACACAGAATCTCCATAAGTGAGGAATTGGTCTTTAGTCTTTCTTAAGTACTTAAGAATGGTCTTCACCACCTTCCAATGTTCCTTACCAGGATTTCCTGATATCAGCTAGTCACTCCTAGTGCATAAGCCACATCATAACGTGTACATGTCATGGTATACATGCTAGCTCCCAGTGCACTAGCGTATGAGATCCTACTTGTGCGTTTCTCTCTTCAGGTGTTTTAGGACAATCCTCCTTACTGAGAGTAATATCACTTCCTATCGATAGATATCCTCTTTTGAAATTATCCATGTTATAGCTTTTTAAAATGGTGTCAATGTACAAAGACTGGGAAAGCCCAAGCAGCCTCCTTGATCTATCTCTATAGATCTTTATTCCCAATATATAAATTGCTTCTCCCAAGTCTTTCATGAAGAACTATTCAAATAGACAATCTTGATACTTTGCTATGCCAATATATCATTCCCTATGAGTAATATATCATCAACCTACAATACTAAGAATATAATTATGCTCCCACTAACCTTTTTGTGCACACAAGGTTCTTCTTCACATATAACAAAATTGAAATTTTCAATTGTTTTATTAAAGCGAAAATTCCAATTTTGAGAAGACTTCTTTAGTCCATAAATGGATCTTTGTAGCTTGCAAATCTTATGTGGAGATGTGAAAACTTCAGGTTGTGTCATGTACACATCCTCTTCTAACTCACCATTAAAGAATGTTGTTTTCACATCCATTTGCCATATTTCACTGTCAGAACCTTGTGTTGCCACTTCATAGGTCTTAGGGTCATCATTATTATGATCATTCTCATTTGATACTTCATCTTGTACCACTAGATTTAATCTAGTTGCTACATGACGTTCTCGTGTAGACTTTCTAAGAGGTTGTTGTTCAACTTTCTCACCTTGTTTTTGGATTTGGTTGTTGTTCAATTTGGTTTGGAACTAGTTAATTAACATGTTCTTGAACTACATTTAGTTCTTGAACTTCAATCGTTGAAGATGGAAACTTCCTTGTCAACTTCAAACCTCCAATAAAGGTTATTCAACTTGTGTCTCGTGATCTTGATTTTGCGCTGATTCATTAGTTTCTTAAACTTTATCAAGTTCTATTTCTCCACTATAATTTACTTCCAAAAGAAATTCCCTTTCCAAAACGATTGCTCCTCTAGCCATAATCACTTTATGCCCAGAAAGGTGATAGAAATAATTTTCCATTGTTTTTTTGGGATATCCAATAAACCTACACTTATTAGATCTTGAGTCAAGTTTATCAGACTGCAGTCTCTTAACATAAGCTGGACCACCCCAAACTTTAATATGTTTAAGCTTAGGTATGGTATTGTAGAGACTGACTTAGTGGGAACTTTATTAAGTAAGTATGTTTCTGCTTCCAAAGCATATTCCCGTAAATATATTTCAAGATCAG
Organism: Nicotiana knightiana; assembly: GCA_005239525.1. Classification (NCBI taxonomy): domain Eukaryota; kingdom Viridiplantae; phylum Streptophyta; class Magnoliopsida; order Solanales; family Solanaceae; genus Nicotiana; species Nicotiana knightiana. Next base: position 26,568 of record ML423737.1, read on the forward strand.
TGAATCCCATCACAGATCTCACCATATCTAATAAGGTTCGATTCCTCTTTTAAGACACAACATTATGTTGTGGTGTTCCTGAAGGTGTCCGCTATGAGAGAATCCCATTATTTTTAAGATACCTAATAAAAGCTTCACTAAGATATTCTCCACCTCTATCAGGCCTTAGTAATTTAATACATTTACCAGTTTTTTTCTCAACTTCACTACGCAACCTTTTGAATATTTCAAAAAATTCAGATTTATGTTTGATAAGATACACAAATCCATATCTTGATATATCATCAGTGAAGGTGATAAAGTAAGAATATTCACCTATAGCTTGAATTTCCATGTGTCCATAAACATCTGTATGAATTAGTCGTAATAATTCAGAAACCATTTCTCCATTTCCAGTAAATGGAGATTTGGTCATTTTTCCTTTGGGACAAGATTCACAAGTTGAATATGATTCAAAATCATACATGTCAAGGTACCCTTTCTTGTACAACTTGTTAATTCTTTTCTCTCCAATATGACCAAGCCTACAATTCCAAAGGTATGTATGATTTACTTGATCATCTCTATTCTTCTTAAGACTAGAAAAATGCATAATCGAATTTGCATTCACATTATGTAATACATAAGCATCATGTTGGAGATAGTCTTTCACATATAAATCATCACCATAATAAATAGAGCAAATACCATTGCCTATGTTAATGCAAAAATCACGCTTGTCCAACATAGAAGCTGAAATTATGTTCAAAACAAATTTAGGAATATAATAACAATCCTCTAGTATAAGTGTTTTTCCTGAAGGCATTGTTAAAGAAATTGATCCTACAGCTATGGCTGCAACTTTTGCACCATTTCCAACTTGTAAATTAACTTCTCCTTTCTTCAGCCTCCTACTTATATTGAACCCTTACAACATATTGCAGATGTTATAACCACTCCCGGTATGTAATACTCACAGTGAAGAATTATAGTAGCTAAAGTAACCTTGAAAATATTTTTCATTAATGTTTCACCTTGTTTCTTATCCTTTAGAGTTGCAAGATACTCCTTGCAGTTTCTCTTGTAGTGCCCTTTCTTCTTACAGTGAAAACATTCAGCATCATATACTGACTGTAAGATCAAATCTTTAGAAAGCTCTTTACCAAGCTTGTACCCAACTTCTCAAGTTCTTCGGTAAGATCAATCACATGATTGACATGGGGTCCAATTGGAGAGTTTTTGATGTACAACTGTGTAATAACTATCTTCTTAAGATGTTCAATGATTGTAGTTGGATCTATATTATGATGTTTCCTCTGAACTTTAGAACTCATAGAAGAGAGAATGATGCCTTTAATAGCAAGTCATTCTTCCAAGTATTCCTGATAAACCTTGGTGCTTTCAGCATCATTCTCTGTTGGGACTATCTTTAAAGGCTTATCAATCACATCAATGAGCTTTCATGCATGAGAATCAAAGTTTGGCCTTTCCAACTTGTTGGTCTCAAGTAATTACACGCAGTGAGATAACAAACATATTGAGAAATCTAAACTATAGAAAACGCAATAATATAAGAACATATTTACATAATATCATAAAGACATGGACTTTTATCTAAATAATATTTTCACAAATCATTTTAAATTATTTACCCTCATTGTAGTTTAAGAAATCTTTATTTATATTAGTGGAGTAAAGGAATCCTTTAACAATATATATGATCTCCTTGGAAGTCAAGTCATTTCTCACATATATTTTAAAGGTAGGTACTCTTACCAATTACATCCCCATACAATTTCCTTAACTATCTCTATGTCAAATAGTCTCCTGGTAGTCAGGTCGATCCTATTGGCATAGTTGAGTTCAACCATCATGATAGAAAAGACTTGTTAAATTTTATACTCCCCGGGTAGTCCAGACGTCTAATGTAAAATTAAATAATTCTTTCAATCCATAAATGTAATGCAATAAATAATTTTTAACATATTCTCAAACTATAAGTCTTCTGGTTGTCAGGCCGCTCCTTATAAACAAGAAATAAATAAAATTATTTATTTTGATGGATACCTTTACTATAAAATATCTTATATTTTATTATTTTAAGAACTCAAATTTTAGTAGGAGGAAATTGTTATTAAAAGGATGAATTTAGTTTAAGTTGTCTACATTCTTAGCCCTTAATTAATTTAAATCACTTGTAATATATAATTCAAAATTATGTAACGAACAAACACGTGACACAAAAATGAAATTCAGCATTATTCTAACATGTTTATCTTATATATCACAATATCAAATAAAAATAATTCATGCTAGAACATTATTACTAATTAACATCGCATGAACTAATAACAATTAAAAATTACAATAGAATCTAATAACCTATTATTGATTACCATCGTATCTAATACAAATTTTCAAATTTAAGTTACAAACTATCTAGTGTAACTTATATGTATACATATTTTATTCAAAATAAAATAAAATCAATCCATATGCATTCAAACAATTTAACTATTTCATAAGAAACATGTATTATGATTTGAACTGTCACGACCCCAAATCCTAAACCAGTCGTGATGGCGCCTATCGTGGAACTAGGCTAGCCAATACTCACATGTTTATAGTTTCTTTAAAAATCCCAACCAATTTCAAGCATTTCATAAAATATACAGAATTTACTAAATACATTAGGCCAATAAACAGTTCAACCAACCTCAAAACCCGGAGTCAACATGTCATGAGCATCTAAGAGAGATAAGCCAAAAAGGTGTACTATCATAATACAAAACCTCCGAATAAATAGCTAGATACAACAAGAAGGGAAAACAGAGATGCTGCGGATGCTGAACAACTACCTCTATATCCCGCACTCCGGCTCCGCACGGAATAGATAGCTAATGCTCGGTATCTGCACCTGAATATGCAAACAGGGATGAAGGGAGTAATGTGAGTATGCCAACTCAGTAGTAATGAAAATAAATCAAGTCTAAGCGGCAAGAAAACACATAAAAATCAATGTCATCAATTCACAATATGCACAGCCTTTCTTTCCAACAGTATAAACATAGATATATGAAATCATCATGCCTTAAAACCAACTTCAGAAAAATCCTTTGAAAAATGTATATTTTCAACAACTTCAAACCGAAAGAATTAGTATGAAAATGAAATAAATCATAAGAGGCCCCTCGGGCAAAACATATTTTATAAGTTCAGAGTGAAAGTGGTAAAATCATAAGTAGCCCCTCGGGCAAAAACATGTATCATAATCAGCCCATTGGGCATGCCTCACAGCCACTCATAGTCAGCCCCTCAAGCATACCTCACAATCACTCATAATCAGCCCCTTGGGCATACCTCACAGTCACTCATGCCTCCCAATAACTCGTCACTCGGCACTCGGAACTCGGTGTGCTCACTGGGGGTGTGTGCAGACTCCGGAGGGTATCCTTCAGCCCAAGCGCTAATATCAGGCCACCTCGTGGCGTATCATATCCTCACAATAAGGCCCTCGGCCTCACTCAGCAGAACCTCTCAAAAGCCCCTCGGGCGAATCAGTAAAACGGGGTACTCGACCCAAAACACCATTTTTAAATCTCAAAGTAGTGTAAATCAGGCTGAGTTTCGAAAACAGTAAGCACAATCTGACTGAGTGAAATCATCAATAAAAAGTGAGGAAAACAGCAGTAAAAAGCCCCCAAGGGGTCTAAACAGATCGTCACGAGGCCCCAAACACGACTTATATCCCAAATATTGTAACAATCTTTAGAACATAATTTAACATAAGGTTTTGAGTAAAATATGCAACTCAATAGTTGTCGCGGAGAGGACCAAGCCCAATCCGAAAATCAGTGTGTGCCACATACTCGTCATCCGACATGTGCGCCATTCTAAAATCAGTGAGAAATATGAAGTCCGGGGTTTCATACCCTCAGGAAGGATTTATAACCATTACTTACCTCTACCAGGCCACAACACTAGTCCGCTATGCTCTTTCCCCTCAAATTGGCTCCCGATTGCTCCGAATCTAGCCAAAACCATTTTAACATCATCAATATATACTAAAGGAACACAACCCAATCGAAAACTATCAAATTATACAAGAATCTCGAAATTCGGCCAAACCCGAGCCCCGGGCCCACGCCTCAGAATTCGATAAATTTTATATCACTAGAAACCTCGATCTCCCACGATTCTACACATACCAAAAACACCACAATCGGACCATAATTGCCTACCCAAATTGCCAAAAGAATTTTCCAATCCTCCACCCATTTTTCCCAACCTTTTCCTACTTTAATCCTTCAATTTACAAGCCTAATCCGAAAAAAATAACATAGAATCAACTTTAATAACTCGGGAATTTACCTCCACTGAAGACCCACAAATTCTCTCTTCAAATTGCCTTCAAATGAGCTTCAACCGGATGCAACAATGGTGAAATGAATAAAATTTCATGGAGGCCTCTTTTATACTGTTCTGCCCAGCAATTCCGCACCTGCGCAATCCTACTAACGGACCAAATCTCGTACCTACGGCCATTTCTCCGCACCTGCGGCTTCGCAGGTGCGGCCAACTCTTTGCACTTGCGGACTCCTCCTGCCTGGCCTCCCTTCGCACCTGCGCATGGCCTTTCGCACCTGCGACGTCGCACCTGCAGCTACCCATCTGCAGGTGCGGCCAACACCAGAAACTTACACCAGCAGCCATTTGCTGCATTTTCTTAAGTTCAAAACTCCGCTAACCATCCGAAATCAATCCCGAGCCCCCTCGGGGCCCCAACCAAACATACCAACACACCCCATAGCATTATTAAAACTTAGTCGAGGCTTCGAAACACCAAAAATAACATGAAAACACCAAAATTACATCAAATTCAAGCCTATGAACTTTGAAACTTCCAAATATCGCCAACGACGCTGAAACCAACCAAAACACCTCCGATTGACCTGAAATTTTGCACACATATCCAAAATGATATTACGGACCTGTTCCAACTTCCGAAATCCCATTCCGACCCCGATAGCCTATTTTCCACTGCCGACCGGAAATCGCCAAAAACTAACTTTCGCCAATTAAAGCCTAATTCGACACCGTACATCAAAACTTCATTCCGAACACACTCCTAAGTTGCAAATCACCTAACGAAGCTATCAGAGCCATAAAATCTGCATTCTGAGGTCGTTCACCAATTAGTATACTCTTAGTTGACTTTTTCAACTATTAGGCTACTTTAAGAGACTAAATGCCGCAATTCTCACCATGACCACTCCAGACCCAAACCAACTGACCCAACACAACATAAACAGGCTAAGAAATATATGATAAAGCAGAAATGAGAGAAACAGGGTAAATCTCACGGAACGACCGGCCGGGTCGTTACATAAACTCTTCAAATATAATCTTCACAGTAGGATGAACAGAGCAAGAGACTCCAAGCAAGCAAACTATATCATAGATACGAAAGTTTTCCTACAAAAGGGCTGGCTATTGCCAAGCTACACTAACAGTTAATTTTCTTGTAGTCGCAACAGGTTTCCTACCAAAGGGGCTAGCTTCAACAACCCATAAGGGACGGCTTGCCAAGCTACACAACTCGGAAAACTGTTGTACTACAATCAACCCAACTATTAAAACTCAGAAAACATCCGTACTACAACAAGCTAACTTTCTTAGAGTATTCTTACTCTATTTTCATACATGGACCGGCCTTTCCATCCATTCGAAAGAAAGAACAAGAAGGAAATTTAGAAGGAACTCATATGTAGTATATCACAAAGGTTTAGAAAAGTTACAAGATAATCCTACAACTACTACAAGGCCTCCTTTATATAGGAGTAGGAGGTTATTACAAGACAAACTTGCATTAAAGTAAACCTATCTTACATGGCAAACTTATCTACAAGTGGGTCCCTTTTTACATGTGAAGGACCTTAGGAAAAACCAACTAAAAGCTGCTGGAAACATGTGACAGGGGTGAAATATACATGGTTTTGGCATGTGACAGGTTGTGGGAGCATGTGAAAATAGTGTGCTGCATGTGTTGAAGCATATGGAGGCATGTGAAAACATGTGAAGGCATGTGAAAGTGGGCCCCAGCTGGTTTGGAAGGATGTGAAATTTTGTTTTGGCATGGGTAGATGATTTTTAGGGGTTTTTGGTAGGTAATGTAGGATTATGGTGAGATTAACAAGGATTTAGATAATTGATCTTCCTGGTCTGTCTTCTAGGCATCTTTTCCGAGATCTTGTATAGTAACACCTAGAATTTGTCGGTTCTTTCTCGGCATGTTCCTTCTCCTTTGGATTGTAGGATGTGGTCCGTAACCTTAATCTGGAGATGTCTTGCGTGATCTTTTCTCGGATTATTTCATACGGAGTTTGATATTCCTTTGCTGCTTCTCGGACTTTTTCCCAGTGAGGATGAGTGCTGGTATAATTCCAACTTGCCCAATCTTTTGGCCATATTTCTTTCGGGATGCACCTGTTTTGCTGGAAGATAACTCTCTGTGCTTCACTGTATTCTTCTTCCATGGATAAAATGGACACGGGAAGTTTCCACCAGAATGATGACTCTGCTTGTGCCTGGACTTTTCCGTTAATAATCTTTATTGGCCTGTGAAACATGAATACCTTTGCATTGTAGGAATCATTAAAACATTTTATCCAATATCTTCTAGGCTTGAACCATAGTAGAAATACTTTAAGAGCTGGTTCAATGTTGTCAAAATCTTTGAAGACATTGCACTTGAATTCCATGAAAATGTAGTACTGATGGCACATGTACCAGAAAAACCATAATAATTCTTGTGGAAAATCCTTCGCTTGAGCTATGAATATATGGCAGAAAGGATATTCTGGATTGACCCCATATGGTTTGAGAATTGATCCTCCGTGTTGCCGGAAAACTTGAAGCTCATAATAAGTCCTTCTTTCCATAATAATTGACGGATCAAAAGGATCCATGAGGTTGAACAACTCTGGTGGATGATCTGTTGGCTTCAATGGAATTGTTCCCGATATATTTGAGAACATGAAAATCTGATTGGTTAGGATTTGGTTAGGCTTCAGTTTTGCCGAGGAAAATCTCCTTGAAAATTCTTCTGGCCGAGATAGAAAATCTGCGAGAATATTATCCTTTCCTTTGAGGTGCTTGACTTGGAACTTGTATGGAGAGAACCATTGAGCCCACCTGAGAATTTGCGGATTGGGAATAATTTTTGCATTCAACTGGATCATCTTTGGGAAAGCCTTCATATCCATTTCTATCAGAAATTCTGTGTGAATCAGGAAAAAATTGAATTTCTTGATTCCATTTTTTACTGCAAGTATTTCCTTGAATGTGGAGTGATAATGTTGCTCCGCCTCTTTAAACCTTCCGCTGGCATATCCGCATATTTTTCTCTGGCCATCTTTTTCTTCAAATAGAACGGCACTCCAGTATTCATTGCTGGCATCAGTCTGCAGTATTTTCTTACCGTCTGAAGGGATGTAGAGGGACTTGACATTTTTTGAAATCTCCTTTATTTCCCTGACTGCTTCATCTTGCTTCTTTCCCCATGATGGAGCATTTTTCTTGAGCATGTCTGTAAGTGGAGAAATGCATGTAGAAATATTTGGTATGAAATCTCTCACATAATTTATTACACCCAAGAACTGTTGGATCTGCTTTGTTGTGAAGCTGGTATCTGGAAATTTGAGTAGTTCTTGACATATATGTGGCCCTGGACTGTATGCACCTTGGATAAAATGCATTCCAAGAAAATCAATCTCCTTTTGTGCGAGAACCATCTTTTTTGCTGAAAGCATGATTCCGTATTGTGTTATCAATGCCTCAAACTGACGAAGCAAAATGACATGTTCCTCCAACGTATTGCTAAATAACAGGATGTCATCAATGTAAACCTAAGAGGTATGGAGGATGGGCTGGAATATTTTTATCATGGCTTTTTGGAACAATGAGGGTGCAGTCTTTAATCCGAAGGGCATGACCTTCCATTGGAAGTGATGATCGGGGATGCAAAAACCAGTTTTGGGTCTTTCTTCAGGGTGAATTCCCAATTGCCAAAATCCAGATTTTAAATCAAACTTGGAAAAATATTTGGCCTTGGCTAAGTGGGAGAAAAGAGTGAGTTTATTTGGAATAGGGAATTTATCATCTTGGAGGAAATGGTTAAGTGGCTGGTAATTAATGACTAACCTGAGTTTTCCTCTTGTTTGCTCAGCTCTTTTATTGACATAGAATGCTTCGCATGCCCACTGTGAATCGGATGGCTCTATTAGATCAAATTCCAAAAGTTCTTCACATTCTTTCTTTGCAAGCTGGAGATGATCTGGATTCATGCCTGAATGACTTGCTTTTGTTGGATTGATGTTTTCATTCTTCTTGAAAGGGAGCTTGATAAAAAATTCTTCATTTTTCCATAACGGGCTTTTCTCTTTCTTCATGAAATCCTTGTGGGATTCAGCACATGAATGCTCAATGAGATTTTGCTCAAT